>CAIGQZ010032119.1:554277-580834 GCA_903798205.1 Danio tinwini | reverse complement strand
TTTTTAACAGCAGATGGTGCTCTAGGCTAGTTTTTAACAATAGATGGTGCTCAAGGCTAGTTTTTAACAGCAGATGGTGCTCTAGGATAGTTTTTAACAGTAGATGTTGCACTAGACTATTTTTTAACAGCAGATGGTGCTCTAGGCTAGTTTTTAACAGTAGATGGCGCTCTAGGCTAGTTTTTAACAGCAGATGGCGCTTTAGGATAGTTTTTAACAGTAGATGGCGCTCAAGGCTAGTGTTTAACAGCAGATGGTGCTCTAGGATAGTTTTTAACAGTAGATGGCGCTCTAGGCTAGTTTTTAACAGTAGATGGCGCTCTAGGCTAGTTTTAAACAGTAGATGGCGCTCTAGGCTAGTTTTTAACAGTAGATGTTGCGCTAGACTAGTTTTTAACAACAGATGGTGCTCTAGACTAGTTTTTAACAGTAGATGTTGCATTAGACTAGTTTTTAACAGCAGTCGGCGCTCTAGGCTAGTTTTTAACAATAGATGGTGCTCAAGGCTAGTTTTTAACAGTAGATGGCGCTCTAGGTTAGTTGTTAACAGTAGATGTTGCTGAATGAGACATATTTTGTGTTGTTGTTGCCGCTGCAGGGAGACAATGTTGCAGGCTCTGCGCTTCGTCATTCAGGGTGCAGGAGCCAAGGTGGACCCTGCCATTAGGAAGAACATCACCACCACACTGCTGAGCATGCTGGGACATGATGAGGTACAACTACATAGTGTGAAAAAATGTTGTGAAAAAAAACATGTGCTTAAATGCAATTACTGTTGATGATCTTAATAAAGTACTATTGTTTATTGTTTGATATGGAATAGATTGATTTCACTCAGCCGCCATTATTAACAGCGAAATCGAGGCTGCGGTGGGAAGAAACCCGGAAGTATCGCCTGAGTCACACAGGAATGTTGTGTTCCTGGCTGTATATCTTATCAGCGAAGAGAAAGTGACACAAATTCATAATTTCACTGCCTTCCGAGTGACACAAAGGTCCGTTCTGAGTGAATAGTGAAAATATAATGGTAAAAATGAGGATATTTGTCCTCATTTTCAGCTAAGTTAAGGGAAATGGCACTACTTAGCTAACGTTTTCTTTCCCAAACACACATTTTAAAAGCCATTCATCAAACTCAAGTTAATGAACTGATTCTTTAACTATATTAGACTTGTCACGATAAAAAAATTTCAGTACTGAAATAAAAAAGCGCCCATCTCTCGTTAACATTTAAGCGCTGTTGATGGAGTTCTTAAACAGTGCTGATTAGCCATTGTGTTCACGTGCTCAACAGAAATGACTGTGATTGGCTATGAAGGTCATCAGTTCACCAAACTCTCCGCTGTTTACGGAGTGCAAACACAGACGAGTGATCCGCTGATGAATTGACTGATCTTCATGGCTTTAAAACGATTCAATGTCCGTCTATGTTTGTTTTCAATCTGTGAAGAGTGGTGAACTGATGACCTTCACAGTCATTCTGTTGAGCACTGGTGAATACTATGACCACTCAGCGGTGTTTATGAGCGCGGTCAGCTGCGCTTAAATGTTCGCGGGAAATGGATGTTTTTAAAACTTTAGTACTGGGACAACACTGTTAAAGACAACACGAAGATGTGCTACTGAGGACTGCATTGTTTTATCGCTCACCGGGTTACATAGGCTGAAGCAGGGAAGCATCCTCACGGTGTTTACCTGCTGCCATGAACTGAAGCCTAGGAGGACACTTCAGCGAATTACTCTTAAAGAGATTGTGATGGGGTTTGATGCCTAATATGCTTTTAATTGTTTAAATTAAACTGCACTGAATGATATTTAAGTGATGTTTACACAATATCTGCATTTTGAAGTCGCAGCAGCAGCTGGAGGTTTATAATCCACAGCATATTGTTGCAATGTTTAGAGTGCTGATTCTATACTTCCGGGTTTCTTCCCACCGCAGCCTCGCTTTCGTGTTTTAAAATGGAGATCGCGTGAAATAAGTGTATAGATCAGTGGTCAGGAACCTATGGCTCGCGAGCCACATGTGGCTCTTTGACCAAAATTATTTGGCTCTTCAGCTGTCTCCCTTCAATAACATTTTACAGTTTAAAAAAATTATAACTTTTTCCTGTTGAAAATACATTTAAAATTACCTCGTTGTTGTAATTCATGCAGGAAAAAGAATAAAAACTCGACGTTTTAAACAATGCGTGTTTCTGTGGTAACCGCGCACACAGAATTCAGACAACATTTATCAGTGGTGATGATGGCAAAAAGAAATTCTGAGAAACGTCGAAAGTTTCAAAATGAGTGGTCAGGAATATTTGCTCTTATTGGAGCTCCTCTGCTCTGGCTGACTTGCACCAAAATCAAAATCAGTAAAAAATCAAATGCTAAGAGACATTTCGAAACCCACCATGTAGCTTTTACGGCAAAGTACAAGCTGAGCTAAAGCCGAAAGAAGACGTGTGAGGAGCTCCAGCATAAACTACAAACCTTTCATAAATGGCGAATAAGTCGTGTATGCTAAGTAAGGCAAATGAACTGTTCGAGACAGTGCTTAATCTGAGCCGGATCTTGCTCCGGGAAATGTCAGATGTTTGTGTTTTGCGGTCCGGTATTTATTTTAATTGATCTAGCATAAACTTATGCATGGTGAATACCTTTATGTGTGTGTGTGTGTGTGTTTGAGAGCATTGCCAGATGTTGCTGACTGATTCCAGTCCAAAAACTATCCAAAACCCGCCGAAATGCAAAAACAATCGCCCAATCAAATTCAAAACCGCCCAATCTGATTCAAAACCGCCCAATCTGGCAACACTGGCTGTGCGAATTGTGTACGCGCGCACATACATAAAGGTAGTCACTTTTGACCAATCAGCTTTCTTACGTTTACAATCGCTCTCATTGGTTGGTGATTATTGTTTTGCGTGCAGTGAGCAGCGAAAATAAATAATGCCATAGTGACCTACTAAATAACATCTGTATTTTCAAAATGCCAGAGGCAGTCAAATCGTCATCTTGGAATTATAAGGTTCTCTCTTTGTTCTGAATGATTTTGAGATATTGAGCTTCAAGGTTTTTACATTCCATTGCAAACAGTATGTGTGTAACATTTGTTTTTTAAATAAAACGACTTAAAATGTAAACCAACTTATAAAAAAAATCCATAATGTAAGTAAGTTGTCATTTAACCCCCAGGGGTCGAAGATCGCGTTTTAAAGCGTTTTCACATGAAAACACAGAAAAAAAACTTGAATTACACTTTCAGTTTTGATCGTACAGATATGAGCAATACATCGATCAAATCTGTTAGGTGTCTATTTTTTTGTGTACACTCACAATAACAACAAACTTGTGTGCTTTTGCAAAATAAGAAAAATAAGCAGTGAAGGCAATTTCTCTTTTCTCTCTCCGTGAACTGTTTTTACAAACACGTCAGTAAAATCTACTGAAACTCTGCGAAAACTAAACACACTGACATATTTACAATTTTTAATGACACATTTATCTATAGAAAGCTTGAAGTGTCTACTTTTAAATGCAGCAAGTGCATGTTAAAAACAAATCTTGCTTGATAAAGTAATCAGTATGAAACCAACGCTATGTCTAGTTTCTCTGTCTGAGCTCATTATTTTTATGCGACCACGCCCACGAGGTTTTGTTATTACAATCGTTCACGTGAGACGGGCTCCTTGTAAACTATGGTTAGAAAAAAAGGAGGAATCTCCACGAATACATGACAGACATACCTGCATAAAGCTTGGAGGGTGAACTTTCCAACTCATTTTGAAAGCAAATGTTGTCTCGCTAGGTAATCCATACAATTCTCCTGGCAGAGCGCGCATCACGCTGGCTCTTCCCATTTCCGCCATTAATACAAACAGTGACGTAACCTGCCAACAGCACGCTGGCTAGAACGTGACGCATGTTATGCGTGTTATTAAATTAATTAATTAATTTATTTTACCATAGTTGAACCTGTTAAAGTTTGGAAAAAGCTAACTAAGGCTGCAACTATTCGGGCAACATGTATATAAAAGGTCTTAAAATATTATTTTGATTATTCTTGTGTTTTGTTATTATGCCAGAGTCATTAAAAAATTATTATTAAATGCTGGATTAATGCACAAGAAGTTTTTATTACAACAGTTTTGCAAGGTTTTATACCATTTCAAATATTTCCCTCCATTTCTCAGTGAATATAGGCAGTGTATTTTGATGCATTTAAACAAAACAGATTTATTAAACAGATATATTTATTAAAATAATGTTTTAGTCACCAAATATATTCAGAAATTGAAAGATAATACAATAAAATTCAAGCAAAATATTGAAAAAAATTACAACCTACAAAATTTTAACTAAATGTAACAAGCATTTAGTTTGGGCTAGCTTTTGCAGATGGACATTGCTTTACAATGTTCTTGATGGGTGAGTGGGGGAGTGTCTTTTGTCTCTCCAGGTGTGAATTATTCATGACCATTGTCACTCACGCATAGACCTGAGATGAGCCAAACAAACTTAACAAAATGTAAATCTTTGTAATGTTTCCTTTGAATGAGAGAATAAAATAATTTGTACATAATTGTGAAGTAAATACTCTAGCCTACCAGACTAGTTACTCAAAAGCTACTAACCACGCATAATATTTTTTTTCTAAAAAAACACAAGCATGTACATCAATAATTGTCACATATTGTTGTAGCACAGTTTGTGCTGAATACAAATAAAATAGATGTTGGCCAATACCATGTAATAAGTAGCTGAAATTAGCACAAATGTCAGGGCATGTCAAAACATCTCAGGTGCCCCAAAATCACCTCAGAACCCTGAGGGTTAATAAGAATATGTTAAATACTCAATTTGGACCAAAATGTCAGATAAAACCTTATAATTCTAAGGTGACGAAATATATAAACATCATTTTTTTTGAGAGAGCAGCAAGGCAATCAAGTCAGCCAGAAAAAGGTAGAGGTGACTGTGGGCTTATCTTGAAGTTTAGACAGAGTGAGCCATTTTGGCTTGGCGCGTAATAGTGAAGTGAAATGAATGTCAGTGGTGTTAGCAAAGTGAATAGTGATGTTTCATGCTTTCTCCGCTGTAGCCGCTGAGTAACGTCATGTTCCGGTGTCCTGGCATTTTATACAAAAAAATTAGCTCTTGGCTCTTTAAAAATTCATTTGCTAAAAATCCCCTTTGCTGAAAAAAGGTTCCCGACCCCTGGAATAGATGATTATCAATATTCAAAGACATCTATTTATCAGATTGAATGTTATTGTAAAGCTTTTTAAAATTTCTTAATTTTTTTTCTGACGATCATGAGACAAACTTGATCAGTATCTTTACACCTAGACTTGAGAGTGTGAATGCATGTGTTTTTACATCTTTGTAACAGTATCTAGCACAGGATGTGGTTGCTGAGTGTCTGTATCCTTACCTGTGTGTGTGTGTGTGTGTGTGTGTGTGTGTGTGTGTGTGTGTAGGATGCCACAAGAATGGCCTCTGCGGGCTGTATTGGTGAACTCTGTGCCTTTCTATCAGAAGAGGAGCTGAAGAGCGTCTTACAGCAGCATATCCTCGGTAAGAGATACACTCTGATGTTGTATATTTGGGGGTGAGATTGAGCTGATCTGATTTCTATTCTGGGAGTCACGTTTCGATTCCCGAAATGATTCTTCACCTAGACTTTTTACCTAGTTTTTAACTTATTCAATTACACCTTTTCAATCCATATGTTGCATACATGCATACGGCGTTCAATGCTTCAGTTTTCAGCTTGTTCACATAATCTGTTCTGAGCTTTTGAGAATCAATTCATAGTTGCTAGAGGAAGAATCACAATGAATCCATTTTTTTTAACCCACACCTAATGTTGAACTGATACAGATCATGTTATGTTTTATATATATATATATATATATATATATATATATATATATATATCTGTGTGTGTGTGCAGCGGATGTGTCTGGCGTGGACTGGATGGTTCGTCATGGACGTAGTTTGGCTCTGTCTATTGCAGTAAAGTCTGCTCCTGCTCAGCTGTGTGTGGACGAGTACAACTCCTCTGTGCTGGAGGCCGTGTTGTCCAGCGCCACCGCTGACAGAGTAAGAGAACGCTGGAAAACGCAAGCTTATTTTAATAAACCAAAACTCTATGACTAAAACTATTGCTTACATTTTTTTTGTTAACTGAGATCAAATAAAAAATTCACTAATTAAACAATGAAACTAACAACTGTCACTGAATAACTAGCTGAAATAAAATAATCAGCTAAAATAATTGTTTCTCAGAATTCATAAGTAGTTATTCTGTGGAGGAATATATGACCTGTGGCTGTTTAGAGAAACGCCTGAAGATGGCGCCAAACACATCAGTTGAGCTGTGATTATATACCAACAGAGGTGCACAAACTGTTTCTTATGAAGGGCCAAAAAAACTTGACTGAGAGCTCTGGGCCAAAGGTACATTAAAGATTCCATGAGTAATCTCCTAATTTAATTTCTAATATTTAAAAATAACTAGAAAACATTGCTTTAAATTATATTCAATTTAATTCCTCTTTATTTCTCTAGCGCCTTTACAATGTAGATTGTGTCAAAGCAGCTTCACATAGAAGATTATAGTGAATTGAAACTGTGTCTGTCCAGTTTTCAGAGTTCAGTTTAGTTCAGTTCAGTGTGGTTTAGTTTTCACTGCTGAAAGTCCAAACACTGAAGAGTAATCCATCGATGCGCAGCTCCACAAGTCCCGAACCGTGCAAGCCGGTGGCAACAGCGGTGAGGAACAAACTTCACCAATTGATGAAAGTGAAGGATAAAAAACCTAGAGAGAAACCAGGCTCAGTTGGGCACGACCATTTCTCCTGTGGCCAAACGTCTTGTGCAGAGCTGCAGTCTAGGCGCCGGAGGCTGGAGAACTCTAGAGAAAGCGCGTCCATCGTGAAGAAGCTGCAGGTGGGAGAGGTCACCGGCTGGTGTACAGGTTGGCCCTTCGGGATCAATGCAAGGACTTGTCTGTCACTGAGGTCTTACAGGAATCTGTCTAATGCTCTCCACTCCTCCATGACCACCACAGCAGCTGCTCAGGATACGGCCTGGTCCAGGATTATGGAAACCTCGGGAATAATAAAAACAGACTAACATAAGCGCAGATGCTGTTCAAATTAAAATGTCTTTTGGGAAGTGTTCCCGGCTCCGGTTGCCCTAAATAATGCAGACTAACAATCCTTTAGAGCATTTGGATTTCAACAGCATTTGTGTTTTATGTGTATGCTAATGCAAAGAGATGTGTCTTTAGTCTAGTTTTAAACTGACAGAGTGTGTCTGCTTCCCGAACTGTGCTAGGAAGGCTGTTCTAGAGTTTAGGTGCCAGATATGAGAAAGATCTACGGCCTACAGTTGATTTTGATAACCTGGGAATAATCAATTGTCCAGAATTGAGCATAGTGGACGTGATGGGCTAAAATGCACCAGGAGTTCCCTCAAATACTAGGGAGCTAAGCCGTTCAAAATTTTAAAGTTTTATATTAACGAATGCAGTATGTTTTTGAAAACTGTTTAATGAAATTATTACAGCAAAAACATAAACAATTTCATTTAATACAATGGAGTTCAACGCTGAACACGCTAAGCTGCACCTGCCTTTGCCTTGAGTTGCTCACCGATGTTGTGTATTGCCTGATATTTGTTACAAAACTAAAGATATTACAAAACAAACAAACAAAAGGTTACATTACTTTTCAAATAACGATATTTGTTAAAGGTATTCGCCCCAACCACCAACCCATCAGTCTCCCTCTCTTTTCAAATGGAATGGTGGGTCTAGTGGTCTATGGTTTAGGTCTAACCAGGAGTGTAATAGCAGCAAGTGCAGGATACAGGTATAAATTATAAAGTGCAGTTATAGAAAAACTGTGGTGATATTTACAAATGGATGTACTATGAACATTATATACAGGTTGTGTTAGCTATAAACTGAGATTAACAATAGATGAATATATGAACAGGTTGCTATTAATAATCAGAGGCGTGCAGTTAGATATGAACATAGTTACAAATGTATATGTACAGTGGGTATGTACAATTCAAAGTAAATTGAATGAATCAGTGCAATGAATATGTGCAATTTTTAAATGTGCAAATATAAAATAGTGCACTGATTATTGGGAGTATAAGTTATGAGGAGAGTGTGAGAGTGTATGAGGGGGACAAAAGAGTCAGTAGGGGGCAGAGTTCAAAAGGGAGACAGCTCTGCGGAAAAAGCTGTTCCTCAGCCTGCTGGTTTTTGCATGTATTTGTGTGGTTGTGGATTACTATAAGGGTTGCAATTAACGTTATTGTAATGTTTATTTAGGTTAAAAAGAAGTTAATATAAGCTATGCAAACATTAATCTTTGCTCTGATTGGTATTGGACATGTTCTACTAAACTAGAATTACTAAAACGATATATATATATATATATATATATATATATATATAAAAATAAACAGATGTGTTCACAAAATAAAAACTAAACCAAAACCACTAATGAAACATACTAAAATTAAACTCAAAGGAACAACAATTTTTTAAACAGTATAAAAATAAAAGCTCATTTAAATATGCAAAACTAAAATAACCTTGGGGAAAAGCTCATTTAATGGTTCAGGACCCAACAGATCTGACAACATTCAGTTTAGCCGGCAGCTAGCTCTTACATGGCCGCCCACTGAAGCTAAGCAGGGCTGTGCCCGGTCAGTACCTGGATAGGAGACCACATGGGAAAGCTAGGTTGCTGCCGGAAGTGGTGTTAGTGAGGCCAGCAGGGGGCTGTGTGGGTCCTAATGCCCAGTATAGTGACGGGGACTCTATACTGCTCAGTGAGTGCCGTTTTTCGGATGAGACGTTAAATCGAGGTCCTGACTCTCTGTGTTCATTAAAAATCCCAAAATGTCCTTTGAAAGAAAATAGGAGTTTAACCCCGGCATCCTTGCCTCTGTCCATCATGGCCTCCTAACTATCCCCATATCATAATTGGCTTCGTCACTCTGTCTCCTCTCCACCAATCAGCTGGTCTGTGGTGTGCGGTCTGGTGCAAAATGCCTGCCGTCGCGTCATCCAGGTGGATGCTGCACACTGGTGGTGGATGAGGTGATTGCACCCCCCCCCCCCATTACGTAAAGCTCTTTGAGTGCTCAGAAAAGCGCTACATAAATGTAAGGAATTATTATTATTATTATTATTATTACTATTATTATTATTATTATTATTATTTTTAGGAAGTGATTTAATGCTTAAACTAAATCCTCAGATTGGTTCTTCTTTATAAATGCTTTTATGCGCTACCAATCAGGTGTTTAGAAATATTATGATTTTAAATATGTTTCTGATCTATAAATTTTATCTGCTCTGCCAAAGTCACAACGATTTTGACAAAAATACCATAATAAAATATTTTTTCATGTTATTAAAATAATCTAATATAATAATAAAATATTTAACAAATGTATTTCAAGTCCTTGCTAGCATAGTGTTGGCGTGGGTTTCCTCCAGGTGCTCCAGTTTCCCTTACAAGTCCAAAGACATGCGGTATAGGATGTAATGAATGAATGAAATGTATTTGAATGATAATTTAGCACGATCGCCTCACAGTAAGAAGGTCGCTGGTTCGAGCCTCGGCTGGGTCAGTTGGCATTTCTGTGTGGAGTTTGCTTGTTCTCCCCATGTTCATGTGGATTTTCTCTAGGTGCTCCGGTTTCCCCCACAGTCCAAACACATGCGCTATAGGTGAATCGAATAAGCTAAATTGGCCGTAGTGTATGAGTGAATGCAAGAGTGTATGGGTGTTTCCCAAGTGTTGGGTTGTGGCTGGAAGGGCATCCGCTGCGAAAAACGTGCTGGATGAGTTGGCGGTTCATTCCTCTGTCGCATCCCCCAATTAATAAAGGAAATAAGCTGAAAAGCTTTCAATTGTCACATGGTTTGAAATGGGATGACACTGGTTTGCTGCTTTATTCTGATTAATTGTTATTATTTTTGGTGCTTTATTCCTTAAAATGATCAAAGTTGCACTGTAAAAATGATCTGTTAAGTAACAGTAAAAAAGTGTTTTCTGTTTATTTACAGTTGTGCACTGCATTATGGGATGTTGATCTCTGCTCTGTCCACTTTTGATGTTGAAACTTCAACTCAACAGTTTAAGAAAGTGACTTTTATTGACATTTAAGTAGTTTTGAAATAATAAAATGTATAAGAAATAATATCTAGAGAAATAAAGCTGTAAAATAACAGAATATGTACTGACAGTTTATTTAGCGTAATATACAACACCAACCCAGACAATATAGCACTTTAAACTATTAAATTATGTTCTTAAAAGTCACTTCTTACAATTGTTAAAGGTTAAAAGTTGATGGAAGAAAAATCAAGGTCCCATAATGCAATTCAAAAGCAGAAATAAACTGGGAAAATAAAAACCTGAATAACAAAATATGGAAAACTGCTAATTTCCAGATATTTTTTGCAGTAAAAGGATACTTTTATTAAAATTAAATTAAATATAAATGATATAAGCAAAGTGTTTTTCATGACACTTGAAGCCGGCAGCCAAACTTTTAGTGATTAAATATAAGAATGTTTTTCATCTTTTGAACTTCATCCATGAACACACCTGTAACCAGCACAGATGTAATTGTGTGTGTGTGTGTGTGTGTGTGTGTGTGTGTGTGTGTGTGTGTGTTCTGTAGATCCCCATCTCCTGCAGTGGAATCAGAGCCATGGGTTTCCTGATGAGACACCAGCTCCGCTCTGGAGGCTCAGAGAGTGTATCGCCCCGCATTATCACACAGTTTATTAAGGTCAGTCCACCCGTAACACAACAATATTGCCAGTATTTTTATTTTGACTGAAAATGTGCTTAAAACACACTAGAAAGTAATAATCATGTGACTACATGGCATTATACATTTATTTTACATTTTTTTATACTTAATTTTTTTAAACAGCAGCACTTAACAGTAATCCATTCTAAATCTTTACTTTAACACAGCTTTCAGAGTTTATATCTGTTAGTGTTTAAATTAAGATTAATAATGCCTTTAGAGCTGTTTTTGTTTCATTGTAAGGAATTAAATTGTTAACAGATGAAGTCTTAAGGTTATTGCACACTGAATCCGAAATTTTTGTCCGTAATTTTCACACGTTAAAAAATAAATTCGACCTCACATTGTGTTAATCATATTGACACACTGCCTCCGAAACTTCAATTTTTTTTTTTCGCTTTTTGCATCCAAAAAAGCGCTTTGAGAGGTGTTTTGACAATTCAAAGCCACCGTACAAGAGCTAAATAAAGTATGCCGACATTTAAGCTACAGATAACCTCATGACAAACAGTGCATAAAATAAAGACAGATTGTGGCAGACAGTTGAGAACTGAATTCAGTGACTGGCGCACCTCTCCCTTGCTGCTGCTCGGTGTGTGTGTGTGTCCATACATTTGACGCACTGCTCATAGACATATAGAATGCATGGTCCGCTTTCAATCCATTGCTTCGACACGTCAACGCGGCCACCATTTATTATAATGTCTATAGGTACTGCCAGTCTGTGTTCAGAATTTGTTTACGTACGTGAATGTGTGAAGTATCACAAGCAATGTACCAGAATTCCACTGGTTTCCTGAAATAAACTTTGCATTTCGGTATAATCGTAGCGCAGCTCTTTGATAAGGAGGAGAACTCTTCTACACAATATGTAGCCCATTCCTCTTTCTACTTTGGAAAAGTGAGGAGAACAAACTATCACTGCTTAAGCTGACTCCGAAATGTTCTGCGTTTTTTTTTTGGAATGAATTCATCAATTCATGAATACGCATTGGACTTAGTGTGGACTTAGTGGACTTTTCCTGTGTCTGGCTGTTTTTGTGCTTGGTGCTCTGTAGCGTCGACCAGATGGTAACAGTTCGAACAGGTAGTGTGCTGGGTGCGAGGCGTCAAGAGTGATTTTGCGAGCCCTTTTACTCACTCTGGAAGAGTACAGTTCTTGAAGTGTAGGAAGGGTAGTGCCAGTGATTCGTTCAGCAGTCCGGACTATTCGCTGTAGTCTACGGAGGTCAGTTTTGGCAGCTGAGCTGAACCAGACGGTGATTGAAGTGCAGAGGATGGATTGGATGACAGCTGACTAGAACTGTACGAGCAGCTACTGTGGCAGGTTGAACTTCCTCAGCTGACGAAGGAAGTACAGTCTCTGCTGGGCTTTCTTCACAATAGAGTCTATGTGAATGTCCCACTTGCCCAGGAACCTGAATGACTCCACTTCCGCCACAGTACTGTTCATGATGGTGAGTGGGGGGAGTGCAGGTTTTTTTTTTTTTCTAAAGTCCACCATCATCTCCACTGTTTTGAGCGTGTTCAGCTCCAGGTTGTTGTATCTGCACCATAAAGCCAGCCGCTCCACCTCTTGTCTGTATGGAGACTCGTCACCGTTCCGGATGAGGCCGATAACAGTAGTGTCATCTGCAAACTTCAGGAGTTTGATGGAGGGGTCTTTTGCGGTGCAGTCATTGGTGTACAGGGAGAAGAGCAGTGGGGAGAGAACACATCCCTGGGGGGGGCACCAGTGCTGATGGTGCGGCTGTCGGATGTGATTTTGCCCATTCTGACTAGCTGTTGTCTATGTGTCAGAAAGCTGGTGATCCATTGACAGACAGAGCTAGGGACAGACAGCTGGGTCAGTTTGTTTTCGAGCAATGATAGGACGATGGTGGTAAAGGCAGAACTGAAGTCTACAAACACTATCCTTGCGTAGTTCCCTGCTTTGTCCAGATATTCTAGGATATAATGCAGTCCCATGTTGACTGCGTCATCCACAGACCGGTTTGCTCTATAAGCAAACTGCAGGGGGTCCAGCAAAGGTCCAGTAATGTCCTTCAGATAAGCCAGCACAGATGTTAAGGCAACAGGTCTGTAGTCATTGAGTCCTGTGATCTTTGGTTTCTTTGGTATTGGGATGATGGTGGAGCGTTTGAAGCAGGATGGAACTTTGCGCTGTTCCAGTGATCTGTTGAAAATCTGTGGGAAAATGGGAGCCAGCTGGTCAGCGCAGGTTCTCAGACACGCTGGTGAAACACTGTCTTGGCCTGGTGCTTTCTTTCTCTTCTGTTTACTGAAGATCTGATGCACATTAACCTCACTGATCTGAAGTGCAGGGGGGGAGAGAGGGAGATGGCTGGAGGTGTTGATGGCTGTGTAGGGAGATGGTCCGGGTGGGTGTGAGGTGTCTGGTCAGAGGTGTCAAATCTACAATAGAAAATATTCAGCTCGTTTGCAAGATGTTTGTTGCTGTCGATGCTGGGGATGATGTCTTGTAGTTAGTGATGTCTTTCAGGCCTTTCCACACTGATGCAGGGTCGTTGGCAGAAAACTGGTTTTGCAGCTTTTTGGCATAGCTCTTCTTAGCCACACCAACCACCTTTGTCAGTGTGTTCCTGGCCTGATTGTACAAAATCCTGTCCCCACTCCTGTAGGCATCCTCTTTTCTTGACGAAGCTGTCTTAAGTTTTGGTGTGAACCATGGCTTATCAATGTTAAATCATAAGTAGGTCATTGTAGGGATGCATAACTCCTCACAGAAACTGATGTATGATGTTACAGTCACTATGAGCTCGTCCAGGTCGGTGGCTGCAGCTTCAAAAACACTCCAGTTAGTGCATTCAAAACAGGCTTGCAAGACCTGCTCTGTGTCGTTGGTCCATCTTGTAACAGTCCTTAATACTGGTTTTGTAGTTAAGTTTTTGCCTGTAAGTTGGCATTAGATGAACCAGGCAGTGGTCAGAAAGTTCTAGAGCTGCTCTGGCGATGGAGCGGTAAGCATCTTTTATTGTGGTGTAGCAATGGTCCAAAATGTTATTGTCTCTGGTGGGGCATGTGATGTGCTGTTTGAATTTAGGCAGTTCGTGTGTGAGTTTTGCCTGATTAAAATCACCGAGAATGATAAAAACAGAGTTCGGATGTCCTGATGACCTTCATGGCCAATCGCAGTCATTTCTGTTGAGCACATGAACACAATGACAAATCAGCACTGTTTAAGAACGTGCTCAACAGCACTCAAATTTTAGCGGGAAATGGACATTTTTAAAGTTTCAGTATCAATTGGTACAGAATTCCAGTATCGTGACAACACTAGATAGAAATTAATATTGTCAGTATTTTTTTTCCATATATGTCACTATTGATGTGTCCGCAATTGTGTTTCATGCTATTATTGTGAATGAAAATGCATTCAACTTGTGGTTTTTATTTATTTATTTATTTATTTATTTGTTTATTCATTTATTTATTAATTAATTTATTTATAATGAAATAATGGTCATGTGACTACATAGCATTATAAACTTTTACAATTAAAAAACAGCAGCATTTTACACGAGTTATATGAATAATTTCGGGCTTGAATAATCAATAATATTTTAATAGCTTTCTTTATTTTCCACTTATTTAAATGTCATTCTGTTCTCTTGTACGGCTTGCTCGATCGACACGATTAGTTTCGACAAGCTTCTGCGTCTGGGTGATGTCACTTCATTTGCGACAAACGCGGGAAGGGGATGTGACTCTCCGTGTAGCGAAACCATAGAGTGAAACAGACGGCAAAATGGGAAAATGTAAGTTTGCGTACTCCTGGTTGGAGAAAGACGAGTTTAAACAGTGGCTGAAGCCTGTCGCTGAAAACAAACACGTAATTTATTCTTTCAAGGTTTGTTTCTTTCTAGCTTATCTGAGTTCTGTTGCACGGTTGTGCTCCATTCATTTATTTAACTACAACTGATTATTAACAACTGTTTAAGTAAAAGGCAAGGCAAGTTTATCTATATAGCACATATTATACACAGCGGCAATTCAAAGTGCTTTACAAAAACAGGAATAAAAAAGACAAATGTAAGAAAAAATAAAAACAGATAATATAAAAACAGATAAAAATGTGTTAAAACAGGTTGTAAAAGAATGAAAAAAAAAGAGAAAAACATAATAGTGCAATCTGTTGGATGTAGCACAGTGCTCATTCAGTAAAGGCACAGCTAAACAGATGTGTTTTCAGTCTGGATTTGAATGTGTCTAATGTTGGAGCACATCTGATCATTTCTGGAAGCTGATTCCAGCAGCGGGGGGCGCTGTTAGTAACTGAAAGCCGATTCACCCTGCTTTGACTAAACTCTTGGAAATTCTAGTTTATATGATCCTAAAGGTCTGAGTGATCTGTTAGGTTTGTATTCAGTGAGCATATCTGTAATGTAGTGAGGTCCTAGGCCATTTAGTGATTTTTAGACAAGTAGTAATTCTTTAAAATCTATTCTGAATGTAACTGGGAGCCAGTGTAAAGACCTGAGGACAGGTGTAATGTGCTCTGATTTACTGGTTCTGGTCAGAATCCTGGCCGCAGCGTTCTGGATGAGCTGCAACTGTCTGACTGTCTTTTTGGGAAGGCCGGTGAGGAGGCCGTTACAGTAATCCACCCTGCTGCTGATAAAAGCATGAACGAGTTTCTCTAAGTCTTCACTGGAAACAAAGCATCTGATTCTTGCAATGTTTTTGAGATGATAGTATGCTGATTTACTAACTGCTTTGACATGACTATTGAAACTCAGATCTGACTCCATAATCACACCAAGATTCTTGACCTTATTTTGTGTTGTTTGACCCTTAGGTCCGCAAGGTACGCATTCACCTTGAGAACCTCATCTCTGTTCCCAAACACAATGACTTCAGTTTTCTCTTTGTTTAACTGAAGAAAGTTTTGGCACATCCAAATGTTCATTTTATCAATGCATTGGCAGAGGGTGTCAACAGGGCTGTAGTCATTAGGCAGTAAGGCCAAGTAGATCTGAGTGTCATCAGCATAGCTGTGGTAGGAAATTTGGTTCTTTCTCATTATTTGCCTCAGAGGGAGCATATAAAGGTTGAACAGGAGAGGTGCCAGAATCGAGCCTTGTGGGACTCCACATGTCATGGGTGTCCATCTTGACCTATGGTCACCTATACTGACATAGTAACCTCTCCCTTCAAGATCTGAACCATTTGAGGACCGTCCCAGACAGCCCAACCCAATTTTCCAGCCTATCCAGAAGTATGCTGTGTTCAACAGTGTCAAATGCAGCACTGAGATCGAGCAATACCAGCACTGTTAGTTTGCCTGAATCTGTATTTAGGCGGATATCATTGATTATCTTTATAAGAGAGCTCTCTGTACTGTGATGTGCTCTGAAACCAGATTGAAAATTGTCTAAACACCCCTTGAAGTTTAAGAACGTGTTAACCTGGTTGAAAAACTTTTTCAATGATTTTTCCAATGAAAGGGAGATTTGAGATTGGTCTGTAATTGCTCAATAGTGTGTTATCCAGGCTGCTCTTTTTCAAAAGGGGTTTAACAACTGCAGTTTTAAGTGAGTTTGGAAAAATCCCTGAGAGAAGTGAAGCATTTACCACTTTTAGGAGATCCATTTCTAGACAGTTAAACACCGTTTTGAAGAATGATGTGGGGAGCGTGTCAAAACTGTAGGTTGATGTTTTCATGATTTGCACAATCTCTTCTAAGTTTTTACCATTAATTGCCATGAAATCAGACATAATGTCTGATTTCTTAAGTTGTGGTTGAGCTTGTCTGACGTCGACACAACTGAATGAGCTGATTGCCTTTCTGATATTATTGTATCAGTAAAGAAATGAGCAAACTCATTACATTTTTTACTTTCTGAGAGTAGTTCACTGGGAATCCTACTGGGGGGGTTTGTAAGTCTCTCTACCGTTGCAAAGAGTGTACGCGCATTATTTAAGTTGCTGTTTATAAGGGTTGAAAAGAAAGTCTGCCTAGCGGTTTTTAGTTTCACATTAAAAGCATGAAGACTGTCTTTATAGATATTATAGTGGACTACTAGTTTCATCTTTCTCCACATACGCTCAGCTTTTCTGCACTGTCTTTTCATCATTTGAACTGCTGTTGATTTTCTCCAAGGCCCGTTCATCCCTGTTTTCTTCCTGACTTTAACAGGAGCAATGTCATCCATGACATTCTTAATTTTAGAGTTAAACAAATCAAGGAGAGAATCAACAGAGTCTACAGATATACTTGGTGTGAGTGATATGGCCTTCATAAATTGCTCACTAGTGTTTTAATTTATGCATCTCTTTCTGACAGAGACAGATCTGTCTTTAATGGCTGGAGTGATCAATATATCAAAGAAAAAACAGAAATGATCAGATAGTGCAACATCCTTAACAACAGTCGATGAAATGTGTAGACCCTTGGTTATAAGTAGATCAAGAGTGTGTCCACGATTGTGTGCGGGTCCTTGAACATGCTGAGTCAGATCAAAAGTGTTAAAAATATTAAAGTTTTGAAAATAATAAAAATGAATATTAAAATCCCCAGCAATAGTAAAATAGTCAAACTATTGATAACAGCTCTGTAAAATCCTCAATAAAAGTTGGAGAATATTTAATACTGATTATCTGAGAATATTTGAAAAGGTTTGATACTGATTAGAGCTTGAAGTGGCGATCAGGTCTTAAAATATTCTGAGAAGGTCTTTAAAAAGTCTTAAAAAGGTTATCTTTAGGATTCCTGCATATGCCCTGTCTGAGCTTCTGTAAAGCACAGAAAAATATTACTTGTGTGTTTGCGCATTACGCTTGGCAAATAAAGCTGATCGTGATTACAGATCACACATCAGAAGTGTTGGGTGTTTGCTGAAGTGCTTTCTCTCCTCCTCTAGTGTCTGCAGAACCAGTCGAGTGACATTCGTCTGGTGGCGGAGCGGGTGTTGTGGTGGGTCTGGAAGGAGGACGAGACCCCCATTCTGGAGCCCAGTCTTGTTAAACCGCTCATCAAAGCCCTGCTGGACAACACCAAAGACAAGAACACCAGCGTCCGAGCGCAGAGCGAACACACACTGGTCAGCCTGCTGAGACTGCGGAGCGGAGAACACAACATGCAGGTACTTACTCAGCTCTTTACCTTTAATGCTGCGTGCGGCAAAGGCTCGACATTAAACAACTCTGATCCTGCGTTGTCAGAAATGTGAAACCACCTAATGTTTGTCTGAATTGTGTATTTAATGACCCGTTTTCACTGAGTGGTACAGTACAGGTTGGTACGGATCACCTTTATCAAGCTTGCGTTTCCACTGCTCTTACCAATGGTATTCTTTTGGTGGGCCTGGTGTACGACAGAAAGTTTGTCAACGTCATTCTCACTCAAGGAAATGTTACAGTAACGCTGTACGGATTGTTCGCATATCATACAAGAAGCACTTCTCACAAAACAGATGCTTTATACACATAAATACGTGTCTATAAATGTTCATTACTAACCTTTCGTTGAACAGGATTTGATTATAACTGCAGATCAATGATAGGGTGAAGCAATTATACAAAAATAAATGAATGAATGCAACATATATGAACACATACAGCCCCTTACAGTCTCAGATGTTACCACTTACAGATAAACTACTCACAGCATACATTAAGTCCTTATTTAGGTTCAAAAATAACACACAACATATACAGTAGCCCACAGTCAGAGCTAACCTCTCATCTGTGTCTTTAATCTTCACCAGCACATGTGATTTCTTGTTAGAGAGTAATTTTGTCATTTCAAGTTCATATTCGTTCAAAAGGTGGTGATAATAGTTAAACATGGCAGTTTGTTCATGTTTTAGATTGCTGAATGAATCATTTGCTCCTTTGTTTTTTCACAATTTACTCTGGCGTTTGTAGTTTCTGAAAGGATGTCAGAAGCACTTCAATAATCAAGCGCACGTTATTATCATCAGCTCAAGAAGTTTGTTATTTCAAATATAGATGCGCACACGAGCTCTCTGGAGAAAGTGAAACTGCTCACGTTTTTAGACGGGCTCGTAAAACAAAAACAGGACACGGCAGATTTTGTTGTTGTTGTCTTTTGGCTTGTTTTTACTGAGTGGAACAGTACGGTATGGGTCACCTTTATCAGACTTGCATTTCCACTGCTAAAAGGGTACCAATGGTGGGCGTGGTGTACGACAGAAAGTTGCAGTCGACGTCATTTTCGCTCGAGAAAATGTCTAAGTAAAGCTGTACGGGTCACTCACATATCATATGAGAAGCACTTCTCACAAAACAGATGCTTTACACACATAAATACTTCTGTATAAATGTTTATTACTAACTTTACTATGAACAGGAGTTGATTATAACTGCAGATCAATGACAGTGCGAAATATCCTACTGTAACGTCTGCAATTATATAAAATAAATAAATAAATGAACATATATAACACATACGGCCCCTACAGTCTCTGATATGTTACCAATTACAGAAAAACTACACACTGCATACATTTAGTCCTTATTTAGGTTCAAAAACAACCCAGTCAGTGCAAACCTCTCATCTGTGTCTTTAATCTTCAGGAGCACATGTAACCTTTTTTTAGAGAATAATTCCATCATTCAGAGTTCATAATAGTCTAAAAGGTGATGATAATAGTTAAACATGGCAGTTTGTTCACGTTTGCTGTAGAAATAATGTGCTCCTTTTTTCCGGCTTCTCCTTTGTTTTTTCGTGCGTCACTCTCGTGTTTGTCAGTTTCTGACAGGATCGGGTTTCAAAAGCACGTCAATAATTGAGCGCACGTTATTATCAACTCAAGAAGTTAATTATTTCAGATATAGTCGCGCATGCGAGCGTAAGCCAGAAAGCGAAACCACTCGCGCTTTCAGACTCGCTCGTAAAAAACTACGGGGCCCAGGGTAGAATCTGCTCTTCTTCTTGGCTTTGTGGCTGTTCATCAAGATGACAACAAGGTTTGTTTGAGCTCAGTTCGACCATGGCTCGTTATTTTCTGTATATATTATTACGGTGTAATGTCTCGGCTGTGTATTTAAAACATGGCGGTTCCTTTGTTGTCATTCTGGCTTGTTGCGTGAGCGAATGATGTATCTCCGTAAACCAATAGCGTTCAGCTGCATGTTTAGATCCACTTTTTGGTACCCTTGGTACCCTTTGCAAAGGGTGTCGAAAAAGTGGTATGATTTGTTACGCCTTTTCACAGTGAAAACAACCATAAAAGCGTACCATACCGTACCACTCAGTGAAAACGGGCCAGTTGTTGCTGTTCATCAAGACGACGACAAGGTTTGTTTAAGCTCGGGTCGACCATGGCTCCTTATTATATGTATATATTATTACAGTGTAATGTCTCGGTTGTGTATTTAAAACATGGCGGTTTCTTTGTTTTCATTCTCCTGGCTTGTGTACGCGCTAGTGATGTTTCTCTGTAAACCAATAGCTTTATCAATCAATAGCCTTTTGTTACTCTTTTGTTGTGCTAGTTACCCTTTGGAAAGAGTAGCCAAAAAGTGATATGGTACAGTTCACTTTTTGGTACCTTTTAACAGTAGAAACAGCCTTAAAAGTGTACCGTACCATACCGTACCACTCAATAGAAACAGGCCATAAGTGGAGTGATAAATACGTTTATTGCTGCAAACATTTTCTTAGTGGTTGTAACTGCAAATCACAGTCATTGTAGGGCTGGGCGATACAGCCAAAAAAATAATCAGGATATCATGTTTCATATCATACGGTATCTATAATTATTGAATATATTTTAACAATCCATTTAAGAATAAAGTTGATTTATTTTTATTATCTTATACCACTTTATTCTTATACCACTCTCCACTCTTATGTTTTATAATAAAATCAACATAAGTGTAAAAGAGACTCTTAAACTTGATAAATAAAATGTAACAAACTGTGTGCAAGGGCAGACAAACTTTAAGGTAGATCAGCATCTTTAAGGTGTGAATGATAATGATACTGTAAACCTCAAACTGTAAACAAAACAAATTATAATAATCAAATCTGAGCTTTCATAAAGGAACCAAGCATGATTATTCAAACACGTATGGCAACATTACAAATTGTAAGCAAGAAAGACAACTCTCTCTGGTTTTATTGCTACCAGAGTGCATGCAACTACATTACCCCTATGCTAAAAACTCTTTCAGATGAGGTGCTAGTGGCTGGGATGCACAAGAAAAGAAACCAAAAAGCCACTCTGGCGACCTGATACATACTTTTTATTTACAATCTCCTCACTGCTGCTGTTATTCTGACCTGATGTGGTAATGACGAAACCCAACCTGAGTCTGTTCACATATTGAGTCTAAAAGCAGGTGAAAAGGTTTTCTTCACCATTTTCAATGAGATGTGCACTCGTGCTCAACTGTTTTCTCAGAGGATGACAAACGTATAAACCATTGCTGCAGTTCTGATACAAGTTTATGGAGATAAGTAAAAAGCACTGCAGTGTTTGGCTGCGCTGTGTTTGTCTGAGGTAATTAGCTGGTTAGTTCTAGCTGATTGGTTAGTTCACATGAATCGCAGTGCACTTGCGGCATTCTGAAAGGTTTTCAACTAGGTGTGCCTGGAAAATTCGGGCACGCACATACACGCCATGTGCACATCGCTCTGTATTTGCATGCGCAAGTCACCCCTATTGGTGATCGCTTAGCCAGCCATGTTTTAATAAAACTACAGTGGTTCATACCAATATATATTTTTTAATTGATATTGACACTAGTGTGTATCATCAATAAATATCCATATCGTTTTATCGTCCAGCCTTAGATCATAGTGCCACTTTCTACACAAGTCCTAAGAGTCTATGCATTACAATTTTTTTCTTTCTTGTTTTCTCATGGTCACGACTTAGTTTTCTTGTAATCTCGACATGACAAAGTTTTTTTTTAATTTTCTCGTGATCTCGGCTTAACAAAAAATTGTTTTCGTGTGACATTATTTGCATTTATTTATTTATTAATTGCTATATAATAATAATAGTAATAATAACAATAATTAAATAAAATTATTATTACTAGACTATTTATACCTGCCTAATATATGACTGAGCCACCAAAAATCTTCAGGACACACATTTTGGACACTCCGGGCTTTAAAACAGAATCTTGCACATGTAAACTTATTGTATATGATGAAGGGACAACACAAGTGTTTTGCCTTGAGCAGCAGTTGAGTCTGAATTTGTGCAACCCGTTAAGGGACAGCCATAATAATATGAGTGCAAATGCACGTGCTCATAATTAATACATTCATGATTTTATCCATCTATATTAGGGATGCTCAAAATAATCGATTAACCGTTAACTGAAAGGGTGCATTTGTAACTGATTCATGGTATCAGTTAAACAATTAAAATATAATTTTATATATTTTTAAAGTTTGACTGCATAAGGGAGCGATCACAGCGAATGCGCTTTTTTGTTTTGAGAGGAGCACCTTTTGAATGGTTTACTAACGGTTGCAAGTGTTTTACGCGCTGCTTGCCTTCCGTTGCGCGATGTGTGCTCGAGTGGAAAAAAAAATCGTTACGTCAGTTGCGTCTTTTTCATTCTTCAATCAAATGAAAGCAGAGCAGAGTTTGTGTTGTCAAGACGACTATGGCGAACTTTTAATGATGGAGGAGAGACTTGTGGTCGCTGTTTCAAGTTATCCAGACCTGTCTAATTTACAAATCTTGAATATCACAATATTATTAAATATTGCATTCGTAACAATATCAACAGCAACACAACTCGCGCACAGTATGGCTCAGGTGATTCAGTTGTTTCTTAATTTCCTAAAGAGCACCGCATTTCTTTTTTTCTTGTCAACATAAAGGCAGTGCGATTCGCATCACTTTTTTGGAACGGAAAGACGTGCTTTTTGTGATGGACCCCTAAATGTGCAAAAAATATTTGTTAACTCGCGGGACATATTTTGCCAAAGAAGCAAAATGAAAGAAGGATATTTCTGGTCACAGTTTGACAGATGATTTGACATGACCAGCACTGATGCTGATCGCCTCTGTGCTGCATGGAGCCGCGTCATAAACTTAACAAACAGGCTATTGATGGTTTAGTGAACAACCAGCAAACCAACCTTTTATTCATTTGGAAAATTACAGTTATTAATAGTTCTTATATAATATACATTTTTTAAATAGCCTAATCTACGAATCAAACAAATCCAAAGACTTACTTGATTTTTTTTCTATAATGATAACTCCGCCCCAAACTGAGGCTTTCATTTTACAGCCTATAAAACATGTATGCAAATTAATGCAATATCATATGTAAACAACAATATTGTTATACAAAAAGTCAACATATGAGCCTTGAGGTTTATTGTCATTTTTTTTCCCATCACATGCAGCTCTTGCACACATGAACCGCGAGTGAGATGGAAGAAATAAGTCAATCATAAGACATAATCATTAATCTTTTATTAAAAATGTTGACAGGTTTTGTGATATAATAATAACAACGGAGCATTAATTAAATGCTTATTTTAATATTGTGTCACAAAATAGACACACATATTATTTTTTTACACACATTATTTTTTTTATTAAATAATATTTTAATATTAATCTGACCAGTTAACAGTTTATATTCAATTAACGAGCAGCGGTTGGAAAAATTTACCGAAATGAGCACCTCTAATATATTTGAATATATATCATTATTTACAATAATATTTTATCAACTGTTAGCATTTTAAAGCATAGGTGCAAAATGTTGTGCATTTTTTATTCAATGTTTGACTATCTCAACTCAAAACTGTGAGTGGGTGGGACATAGTGTAGCTCCTCCCCTTCAAAAAACAAAACAAAAAACAACCAATGGCATTTTGTTTTATCATGGCTCTGTCAGTGACAGTGGTTGAGCTTAAGCCATCACATAAAATGCAAATGAGAAAAAGGGGGCAGGACATGACAGATTCTGGAGAGCATTTGATTGGTCATCATGACTGAAGTATGTGGTGATGTGAAAAAGGATGTTGATCCATGTAGGGGGAAACCACAAGCTTTACATTTTTTATATTTTATAAACGTGAATTTTAATTTTTTTTGTAGCACACTGGCTTACAGATATTCTTTGAAGACTAACATACTGATACTAACATCTAAAACATGTTATTTTAATTTCACTCGAGCTTTAAGTCAGGATAACAAGATAACAACTTTTGATATATCGAGATCATGAGCAAATTAGGTCATCAAGAGAAAACCAGAAGGAAAAATATAATGACGGATGACCTCTAAGGGCTTTCAGTTTTTCGCGTACTTCTGCGCAGATGATGTTGAATGCAGCTGTGAGTGTGAGTCTATGTTGATGCTTCGCGTACAGCTGCTAACAAACCAGACCAGCTGAAATCGGCCTAATGACAGTCAGATGCTGGTCAATTAATGCGTCTCCTTCAAAAAAAAAATTTTCAATTCAATTCATCTTTATTTGTATAGCGCTTATACAATGTAGATTGTGTCAAAGCAGCTTCACATGGAAGTTTATAGTGAATTGAAACAGTGTCAGTTCAGTTTTCAGTGTTTATGTTCAGTTCAGTTTAGCTCAGTTCAGTGTGGTTCAATAATCACTACTGAGAGTCCAAACACTGAAGAGCAAATCCATCGATGCGCAGCTCTACAGATCCCGAACCATGCAAGCCAGTGGCGACAGCGGCGAGGAAAAAACTTCACCAATTGGCAAAAGTGAAGAATTTAAAAAACCTCGAGAGAAACCAGGCTCAGTTGGGCACGACCATTTCTCCTATGGCCAAACGTCTTGTGCAGAGCTGCAGTCTAGGCGCAGTAGCTGGACCTCAGCGAAGACACGTCTGTCCTTGGAGCATCACAGGAATCAGTCTCATGCTCTCCATCATGACCACCACAGCAGCAGCTCAGGATACGGCCTGGTCCGGAAACCTTGGGATCGTCTCGTCGCTGGTCTTGGATAGCATCAGTGGCACTGCATAGTCTGAGGGTCTCGAGATGAGTACCCCCAGGTGGAAATACAGAATAAGGAGAATAATTAGCGAAATAAAAAGCCATACAGTTTTTTTTTTTTGCATGAATATCTTTTAGAAGCATGCTCAAACATTGTCTCACGCAGTGTTTGAAGTAATGTTTGCATATGTGAATTTGTTTCAGAGCATCAGTGCCATCCTGGACTCGGCCAGTAATGATCTGCTGTCCGAATGTTACCGCAGATCCTTGAAGAAGATCTCCAGCCTTCCAGATTCCAATGAAGAGATCGACGACACCATCCTCACGTGATCACACACAATTCAAAGCCTGGCAGCGTATTTATTGTGCCGAGCCCCTCACATCGCCATCTAAAAAAACAAAAAACTAGTTTCCTTAATTGGCTGATTATTTGTAAATGAAGAGCTCATTTGCACTAAACGGATTACTCAGTTTAATTATCTTTTCATAAGTCATGTTGTTTTATTGTGCATTGATTGAGATTATGAAAAGGACTTAAACTGAGTGATCTATTTTCTGCAAATGAACTCTTTCTGTATATTTTTCGTTTGGCTTTCTTCTGGAAGATGAAGTGTTCATTTGTGCCAATTGTTTTCCAACACTGATGTTCGGATGCCCTTTTTTATTTGGTTTGGATGGTGAGTTTCTTCAGTTTTGTGTGTGTGTGTGTGTGTGTGTGTGTGTGTGTGTCTTTATCAACCCAGAGGACAAGATGCTGATTCTGCGGTCACTAATAATGGCTGGATGAAGAAATAGAAAATGAAAACCTTGATTTAATAAACGGTTTGACTTAAGGAAGCTGATGTTAGCTTTGTGTTTTAATGTTTCCTCAACATGCAACTTAGGGCTGGGCGATGCTATCAAAAATGCTATCTCGATTATTATTGTCTATATTGAACGATAACAATATATATTTCAATGCAAGTTGTTAATGCTTCCACTTTATAAAGAGTATCCCATCGATGACTGAATGGCGGGAAAGTGAAACAAGCGTGCTAAACAATCCTGAGTGACGCAGCATAACCTTTTTTCGGGCGATTAGTTTTCACCGACCAAAAATTTTGTGAATCTCTAATGTCAACACAATTATAGGTTCCAGTTGTTTGCTGCTGTGTGATTGGCTCTTAGGATCAATATAGAGTAAAAATGTCCAGAGCTGATCATCATTATCGACATAAATTTGATTGCGATTCGATATGATATTGTTTATAGGCCCAGCCCTAATGCAACTTCATAACACAAGTAGAATCAATAGTAAAATGAATGAGCACACCTTATTTTGAGGTAAAAGTCATGTTATTACAAAGCATTAATCTTGAGTTTTAGCTTTTTTGGGATAACTTAATTGTTTTACGTTCAATTCACTTAAATATAAGTTAACTTGTTAGATTTGTGTTGGGACAACATGAATGAATTGTGTCGAACCCTGTTTTTCTGTTTTACATTGTGGTAAGGGTTTAGAATTTGGGTAGGATTAGGGATGTAAAATAAGATCATACTTTATAAGTGCTGTTAAACAGATCATATCTTAAAATTAGGCAGATAATAAGCCAGTAGTTAATAGTGTGAATTGTTACTTAAACTAAAGTGTTACTTAATTGATAGTAAAATCCATCGACTGAAAATAAAACTGCTGTAATAAGCTATACTTTTATTTCATTTATATGGTGGTCAGTGACAAAGATACTTAAAACACTTTTAGGAAAAGTCAACTAAAGAAGTATATATAT
>CAIGQZ010032119.1:524911-543101 GCA_903798205.1 Danio tinwini | reverse complement strand
TGATGCTGTTTTGAAGTCATATTTATATGCTCTTTCTGACCAAATATTCAAAGTAGCCAGGTAAGCAATATAGGGACCGTGTCATTGTTAAAAAATGAACAAAATATAAAGCCAACTTTCCCTTAATTCGGTTCTTCACCTCTAAAACGTTGATTTAATCCTTGCATGGCCTTAATTTTGTGTATTCAGTTTGTCTTAAGGCTTAAAATCATCTCTTAAACCCAAACCTGTGAATGTCTAGGTTTTCTCTCATCAGTGTTTAGTTGGCAACACTCGTTTTTCACTATAGTAAAGGGTGTATTTTCTAATGCTAAAGTTACCTGCATAAGTGTACAAAGCAATTGGGGTAAATTTAGTTTTATATTGACACATTCTGACTTTCTCCTTAATGATTTAGTAAAAAAAAAAAAAAACTATTGTTTGCAACTTCTAAATATGAAAATCATATTAGCAGCCTATGACTGTCAAAGTACAACATTGTTTAGTCAAATAAATAGTTCTGATTATGTTTTAAAGTCATAATTATATGCTATTTCTGACCAAATGTTCAACGTAGCGTGGTAAACATTATAGGGACTGTGTCACTGTTCAGAAATGAACAAACGTGCAAATATAAAACCAACTTTACCTCGGTTTGGTTCTTCACCACTAGAATAGAAAAAACATTGATTTAACCCTCATGTAGTCTTAAACATCTGTGTATTCTGTTTGTCTTAAGACTTTAAAAAAAATTACCTGCCTTCACCAAACCTCTAAAAAAAGCATCTACATTTAATTTCAATCCTCAAATCTATTTATGATGAAGAAACGACCTCATCTTCATCACAAATTCGGGGAATGTCTAGTTTGTCCCTCGTCAGTGTGCAGTGTTTCATCAGTTGGATTAGCAGGCAAGAAATGAACGAATGTGTGAATATAAAACCAACTTTACCTCAATTCAGTTCTTCAGCATTAAAATAGAAAAACATTGACAGAGTTCAACGCTAAGGATTTTTTTTACTGGCCCGATTGAACTAGTGGTTCAGATTTTTACTTGCCCTGCCAATATTTTCGCTGGCCCCTCCAAAAAAAAAAAAGTTAATAGCTATTTCTTAGCCACAAATTTACAATAAATTTTTTTGTAAATCTAGAATTTAAATATGTAAATACGTTAAGAAATGTATGTAATGAGCAAAATTCTAAGTGTTATGCAAACAAAAGTACCAATATGGAAAATATGCAGGTATTTTATTGCAAAACAAAAGGTGGCTGACCCGCCAAACTGATGGAAAATTGTACAAAACATCACTTTGGTTTTTAGTCGTGGTATACCCTTATAAATGTCTGCTTTCAAGACGTTAGAAATTAAAGTTTTCTTTAAGAATCATCATTTGATGTTGCCGTCTCTTCGATGTACTGGTTGTTACGGAAAAAAATTACGTGCTCACAACATCCAATCAGATAAGAGGAACCGAAAAGCAATATTGTGTTTACGACATCACAGACAGGGTAGCATTTGAAGGCTTAAAAACACTAATAGACAAAGATTCTATTCAACTTTAGTGATAATGCAGCAATGGCCCGATTGGGCCAGTAACGATCCTGTCTACTGTCCTGAGCGTCTCACACGCTGGCCCCGGGCCATCGGGCAGTCCTTATTGTTAAGCTCTGAGCTCTAATTGATTTAACCCTTGTGTGGCCTTAACATTCTGTGTATTCTGTTTGTCTTAAGGCTTAATAAAATCACCTCTAAAATAAAGCAGCTACATTTAATTTCAATCCTCAAATCTATTTATCATGAAGAAACAACCTCATCTTCATCACAAACTCTGAATGTCTAGGTTTTCCCTCATTAGTGTGCAGTGTTTCATTAGTTTGATTAGCTGGCAACACTCAATTTTCACTAAAGAGTGTATTTTCTGATACTGAAGGTACCTGCATAAGTGTAAAAAGCAATTGGGGTAAATTTGGTTTTATATTCCCACATTCAAACTATCTCCTTAAGGATTTAGTTTCAGAAAAGTTTTCTTTGCAAGTTCTAAATGGGGAAATCATATTATCACCCTATAATTGTCAAAAAGTACATTGTTCAGTCAAATAAATAATGTTGTTTTAAAGTCATACTGATATGCTATTTTGGGCTGAATATTTAAGCAGAGCTGCACGCTTTTTGCAAAAATGAATTTTTTTTAAGATCACAATTTTCTCTCAATTCTGTAGATGTTTTTACAAAGGGTAATATGAGTAGCCTATTATTATTAATATTATGATTATTATTATTATTATAATTATTATTGTTATTTCAGAATATAACTATTCATAATTCTGATGTTGAATTATTATGTTTGAGACGTGCTTGCAATTTGTCATTGGCAACATTGTTAGACCGTTTTTTTCTACTGGTAAAATCAGACATTTGTCATTATTACATTCCCTCTTGCATTATATTCAACATTATATAGGCTAGAGTAGTTATACTGACACTATCTATGTTTCAATACACCTATTTTTATGCACATTTTGCTTATGTGCATAAAAAAACTGGTTGATGGAAACGCCATGATGCGCATACATTTTGAAAATGCACATAAAAAACTTATGCGCATAACTGAGTAGGATAAACTTTTTATTCAATAAGAAACGATGCGCATAAACTATGATGGAAACACTTTTACTGCACAAATTCCAGTGTGCGCATTAAAAAAGGTCATTTGATTTTGTTATAAGAGATCATGTGATGATAAAAATGTATGTAAATAGACAAACCAGCAGGCTGAGCACATTGTAAAACATCGGAAATGTTGTTTTGGTCATTCTAAAATGCCTTACTGTTTAAGGATTAGTGTTATTATATTATTAATGACCTCCAGAATCAAGAGTGTCTGTGCTCCGCTGGCGTTCTTCAAACGCCACCGCGCGTTCACTGCGTGTCAGGATTGTCTTCTGAGGCGCAAGTCATTTATTAGATGGAGAAAAGATTGATGCGTTTTTCTCCTACTGCAGCAAATTCTGTTTTTACTGTTAATATTTGGCACCAGTTAATCAGGAAGTGACAATTTTGTTCGCTTTGACTCGTTGGATGGAAACGCTGCTTTATTCGCACGCCTTTTATGCGGTAATCCAGTTTTGCGCATACATTTCAATCGCATTTTTGGATGGAAACATAGCTACTGTTAAACATTTATTCTCATGCACAACTCTGTGTTCACTAGGAAAGAAATGCATATTATATGCTTGTCGTAAACTCGAAATTGCAATATTATTTGAATGATGTGCATGCTTTCGGTTTCATTTTCACTCTGCGGTTCATACTTCCCGCGCAGCTCCCAAACAATCGCTCTGCCACAAACTGAATGTTATTTACAACTTTTGTTGTTCACAGCCTCTGCAAGTTCTGTTCACTAAGGTAGGCATCATTCACAGGCGCGCACCCGCCCTCTCTGTGGTAACAGCTCACGGTCAGCTCACGACACGTGTGTTTTCGCGGCTGCGAATACATCATTACATGCAGACAGAAATGACATTTTTGGGTGAATTATACCTTATAAATACAGTATGTGACTCTTTCAACACCATTTGGAGGTGTACACGTTGCTGAGCAATGTATGTAAAACAACGTGAAGACTTGTGCGGCCACCTTTATGCTTCTCTCCTGAACTTGAAAATATGATTGGCAGAATCGTATAAATGCTGGATTAAAATCGTCTAGGGTGTCGAATTGAGATCGCAATATTTTTGCAATTAATCGTGTAGCTTTATATTCAAAGTGGCCTGGTAAACAGTATAGGGGCTGTGTCACTTTTCAAAAATGAGTGAATGTGCAGCAGATTTTTATTGTGTGTGAAAATGACCCCTAAAGCCTGGTTTATACCTCTGTGTCAAGTGATCGCCGTAACCCACGGCATATGCCTTGCGCGTAGCTCTGCATTTATACTTCTGTGCTCTGTTTCTGTTTTTTCTGCAATACACTTCCGAAACGCTAGCTGGCAGTAGGTGTTTGTTTCTCTGTGTCGAGTTTCTTCGCTGGTGTTCTGTTTTTTCTGAACACTTCCTTAATGTACAAGTGGCTCAAAATCGCTCATTTTGAGGCGGGAACCGGTGGACGTGCAACAACTTTAATCATAAGGTAAACACAAAACAACAGTCTCCATCTAGAGCTCCTTCACGGGACTCCACACTTGTAAACACTCGCTGCATCGGGCGCGCGGCTCTCACCTCCGCACACACTCGTCAGCGATACCAAGCCGACCAATCACAAAGCTTGCGCTACGCGTACGCGTTACATTTTTTGAGAGGTGTGCTTCAATGTCGTCGATGGTTACGGCGAAGGCTATGCGTCCACGCGTAGGCTGCGCCGTAGCATATGCATGCGCTTGACACAGAAGTATAAATCGGCCTTCAGACAGTCATTGTACCTTAAAGGGTCACGAAACTCCAAAACACATTTTTTTTGAGCTGTTGACAGTCATATATGTGTCCCACGCGCTGCTATAAACACTATTAGAACACATGTTTCACAAAGTGAAAATCGTTTGTTTTTGCGTTGTTTAAAACGATTTCGTTCTTCTGCTTTAAAAAATAAATTTTGAAGCTGCGTTACGGCCATGAGATCATTGTGTAAATTCCAGCGTGGAGACTGGCTGTCTGTACCGGGGGTACAACATGATGTCAGCTTGATGAGTTTTTAAAGACATACCTTTGTCAAAATAATAAACTTACTAAGTTTACAGTTATATCACTACAATATTATAGACTGAAAGATTCGCTGTAAATGCTGCTCTCCGAATGTAAACATGTAAAGACCTTAATCAAACTATCACCATTGTGAAGGATTTTCGCCACATTTTATGACAAGATAGTCTATACACACACTGCTGTTTGACGCTATTCTCTGCACCTACCGAGTCTCTGCATCTACAGAGAAATGCGGAGGTTTTTCTTCTCTCCCATTGCCGTGTGGTATCAAACATTTCATTAAAACAACAGTCTTCCAGCAGTTCCTCGCATCCAATATCTTGTTTGTCACGGGGGGCATGCATGAAATATAACTGAATGAAAGTAAAAGTCCCAAACTGCAGTTAAAGTGGACAAATCAAAACGCTTGAAATTACATGAAGCTCTGGAGGAAATGTGGACAGCGTGGTGACACAATGACGTTAATCAAATTATGTGCTATAACATGTAAAACGAGATCATGAAAGGAACATTCAAAAAGCAACTCATGTAAACACCTTAATCATATTATTGTCTTATTCTGATTAAAGCAAATAATTCGATTACTGATGTAAATGTAGTCACTGTCTGTCTCCCCTGCGTTTGTGTTGCTCCTGTGAAAATCAGCTGTAGTGCACGTAATGAAACTCCCCTTTTCATGCAACCCTTACCTCTTTTGCGACTCGACACTCCTACCTAAACAAAGCTAGACTCGCTCACTTTCCTGACTTTTTTCAAACTAGAGGTGTTAAAACAACCTGCTGAGGAAAAATACAATAATAAAAATAGAAAATTATTCTTTTTTTTTTCTAATGTTAGTCATTTTAGAAAAAAAATCACCAAAACCCAAGAAAAAAAAACCCCAAAGCATTCATTATTGTTTCATTTTTGAGCTGTTCTTCAACCGTAAAGTCATGGCAGAAAGTGTTTGAACAGTCATTGTTTCTGAACGCCATTGCTTTATAACGATATCAAAGCAAAGTTATTTATTAAAAAGGTAAACACACCCAGCAATCATAGTTAGCTTGAAACGGAACCATAAATAGTTGTGGAAAATGAACAGTGTTCAGAAATGTACTTCAATATTTGCTTGGTCAATCTGGTTTACCTCGGTTTCATTTTTTTATGCATCTCCATACAAAACAATAAACTTGAAGTTGTGCATATTTTATAATGCTTTGATAAGTGTCAGTGAAATGATAAAGTACAGCTGCTGTATGTGTGTGGTAATTAGATGATGATGGTGAAATTTGTATCATTTATAGGTGGTGGTTTTGTCAGAAAAAGCAGCAGTGGTGTTTGGAAGTGTGTATAAAGATCTAGCTTGAGTTTTGCACAAACATAAGGGTGTGTAAGTGAGTGCGTGCGTGCGCGGGTGTGTATACTTTACAGCTCAAGGTTCTTGTGGTTTGAGATTTTGCACCTTCATGTGAAGCAGACGACTCAAAAGAGCTCAATCATGCAGTTTTATTGAGCTGTGTGTATTGTTATTAATGTATTGTCATGATGTTTTTGCCAGATTTTGAATAGGCAGTTTGCAGTAGAGATTAAAGAAGCCTAAAATAATGTTTATATGTCAGCATGTAGTGTATAATAAATAAAAATGTAGATTTTAAAATGGTGAATGTATATATAAATTTCTATTTTTTTTACACTAATATTAACACATATACATAATAACTGCAAATCAGCAATGTATGACTCCTTTCATACATAAAACATATTTAAAATGGTCTAAGATGGCTTTAACTGTAAGCTTGCCCATTTGTGAACAAGATGTTTAGTTATTTATAATATAATCAAATTTATTTAAATAATCACTTATTTGTTAATGATAATTTGTTCACTAGTGGTGTAACGAATCACAAATCTCAAGGTTTGGGTCACATTATGGGTTTTTAATCACGGATTGAACCATTTTTTGGATCAACCAAAAAAGGGAGGAGACAAATGTAATTTGCTTTCCATTTATTACAAAAACAGTCCTGCAATAAACTTTTTGTTTTAACAAACTAAACTTCGAAGCTGTAATTTTATAAAAAATAAAATGAAAAAATAATCAGTTGAAAAAAAATAAATAGTAAAATATTTAGTACTGTGATGAATCCACTGTTACTACTACTGTTGCTGATAACGCTAATTGTAGAAATCTAACATTATAATTTGTACAACAACCCATATTTATTTTTACTGTCATTTTTAATAAACGATTCAGTTATTCATACATAAAACTTCGTTTCATTGCTAGATCATTTTTGGAGAATTATTCAGTGGCATATTTTTAATGGCTGGTTGTCGCCACCTATTGGCTAAATGTAATTGCTGCCTACAACTTTCATTTTTGAGCATCAACTTAAATGCATATGACGGTGATTTTAATCTTAACCATAAACATCAGTGGTTTTAACTAAACTATAAACTGTTATTCCAGTACTTCTGTGTTATTTGTCTGTTTGTAACTTCATAACTAACTCAAAAGACTAAAGACTCAATCTCTTTCTTGATTTTTGTGTTTTTTTAAACTGATTTGAATGCAAGATTGAAGAATTAATAAACATATGCAAATCACCATCATTTATAATATGTTGCGTGGGTGTTGAGATCCCGATCTTTTAATGATTAATCGTGCAGCTTACACTGAATGCATTAATGCAGGCTAAACAAGCAGGCAGAAAACACCTTTAATAACCTAAGAAACCCACCACATGCCGAATAACCTACCACAACTACTTCTGTCATCATATTTTACAGGAAAGCCTAAATGCTTTCATGCATTTGATTTGAATGACGCGAGAAGTGATTTCTTTGTGATCATTACATCTTTAGGATTAATGTAAAAAAAAAAAAAAAGTATTAATCTGCGGGTCACGTGTTGTGTACGCGATCCGTTACACCCTTAATTTTCATAGAACTGATGTAGGTCTTTAAGTAGATTTTATTCAGATTTTGTATGATATCTGTTTTATTTACATTTTGTAAATGTAAAATCAATACAAACACCAAATTTGGACACACTTTAATTGTATGCAGATATACATGCCTTTTTTTCTCTTTATTTATTCAGGCCCGTCAAGTAAATTTAACATTTTAAACTTGGTAGTTTTTGTCTTTTTAATTTATTTAATTAGGAGGAATAACACCTTGAGATGTACCATCTCATTTTCAAGGGGTCCGACAGTGCATCACCATCACACAATAATAATAATAATTATAATAATTATAATAAAACAAAAACTTTTTTTGGCATGACCTGTGAAGTATTCTATAAACAATGAATAAAATAGTAAATATTATATAACACACACACAATTAAAAATGTGATAAAAAAACATACACAAATAAGAAAAAAGACTTAATCTGGTTATTGAAAAGATAATAAAAGAAATAAAATACAATACGCAACTCAACGGTACATACATGCAGATGGTTTGTAATAATGTTTCTGGCTAGTTTCTCCATTGGCTTCTTTCTCTCTGTGAGCTTTTATTTGGATTCAGCTTCACCTTTGACCTCTAATAACGTCACTTGATCAGATCTATGCTCTGTGAAGGAAAGAGAGACTCGTTATGGACACATGTAATGCAACTCTTTCTTTCTTTTATCATTTTGATTTCAACCTTGAACTAAATGTAATTGTTTTATTGCAGCTGGTTTTGTCAAATTATAATTCATTTAGTCAAACCTTAAACTAAATGCTGGATTACAATGCTGGCTGTGTGTGCACTGCAAGTCAGTCATGTAATCTTATGTTGAGTTACAGAGAGTTCACCCAAAAATGGCAATTTACTCTGAGATTTTACAACGTTATGATTTTTTTTCTTCTGTTGAGTGCACAATAAGATATTTTAAAGAAAGCTCTTCTGTAGTAGGACAAAAATAAAATAGCATGGAAGTCAATGGTTATAGGTTTCCAACATTTTTCAAAATATCTTCAAAAATGTGTTCAACAGAAGAAAGTCAAACCACTTTGAAACAAGAGTGAGTAAATGATAACAATTTTTTTTTTTTTTTTTTTTGCGTGAACTGCCCCTTAAGCATGTGCACTCATTCTACGCAGTCTTTTTAGGGCATCTTCTCTGAATAAATGCTGTTGCTGGAGTCATTTGTGAGGAGAGGATGTTTTCTTGGTTTATCTTCCTGTGTGAAAGTCAGCGGTGGTGTGTGTGTGTGTTTTAGTCTCAGACTTCACACCCACAGGACGTTCAGAAAGAGTCTGATGCTCTTATTCCACAATAATACAGCTGAAGTGAAGCAACATGGTGTTTTTTTGCAGAAGACTCTTCTTGTCTAATTTTAGAACAGTGTGCGGTGTGGGGGATCAGATTTTATGCTAGCATTTGTCTATGGGAGATTATTTTGGTCCGAACATCAAGTGGTAAATCTGAAAGCTGTAGAAGAAATCAAATAATGTGCAGACTTTAGTCCAGGGGCATGTCTGGTTTGATGGAGCGTTTATCATATTTAGCTGAAACCTGCTGCATAATGTGTCTATTTTTGCCTTATTCTTTGGTTTTGTTTGTTTGTTTATCACTCCAGGTGTTGGAAAGAGCAGTCTTCTCCTGCGTTTTGCAGACAACACCTTTTCAGGTAAGTCGAAATTACTTTTATTATTATTTAGGGTTGTCATGATACTGGAATTCGGTACCAATCGATACAGACATGTTAAAAACGTCCATTTCCCGTTGAACATTTGAGCGCTGTTGAGTGTGTTCTTAAACAGCGATGATTGGCCGTTGTGTGCACCTGCTCAACAAATGACTGTGATTGGCTGTGAAGGTCATCAGTTCCACTACAAAGGGTACCCTTTTGGTGGGTGTGGTGTACGACAGAGTTTTAGTCTACGTCATTCTCGCTCGAATTAATGTCTACAGTAAAGCCGTACAGATCGTTCAGAAATCCTATGAGAAGCTCTTCTCACAAAACAGATGCTTTAAACATAAATACTTGTTTATAAATGTTTATTACTAACAATTCTATGAACATGATTTGATTATAACTGCAAATCATTGATAGTGTGAAATAGCCTTCTGTAACGTCTGTAATTGTATAAAATAAATGAACATATATGAACACATACAGACCCTTACAGTCTCCGATATGTTACCAATTACAAAAAAACTACACACAGCATACATTTGGTCCTTATTTGAGTTCAAAATCAACACGCAATATAGCCCAGTTAGTGCAAACCTCTCATCAGTGTTTGTAATCTTCAGCAGCACATGTAGCCTCTGTTAGAGAGTAATTCTGTCATTCCGAGTTCATATTAGTCCAAAAGGTGATGATAAACATGGCAGTTTGTTCATGATTCAGGTTGCTAAAACAATTCGCTCCTGTGTTTTGTTGGGCTTCTCCTTTTTTTCACGCTTCATTCTCGCGTTTGTCCTTTTCTTTTCTGAATGGATCAGATGTCGAAGACACTTCAAAAATCACACACACGTTATTATCATCAGCACAAGAAGTTTGTTATATCAAATATAGACGCGATCGCGAGCTCCCTGGAGAAACCGCTCGCACTTTTAGGCGAACTCGTAAAGCAACAGCAGGACACGGCAGATTTTGATTATCTTTGCTTTGTGGCTGTACATCAAGACAACAACAAGATTTGTTTAAGCTCAGGTCATCCATGGCTCGTTATTATATACATATAGTTGTCTCGGCTGTGTATTAAAAACATGGCGGTCCCTTTGTTTTCTTTCTGGCTAGGTCCACGAAATCGTGACTTATCTCTGTAACCAATCAGCATTCAGCTGCGTCTAGCTCCACCTTTTGGTACCCTTTCTCGTGTTTGGTACCCTTTCGAAAGGGTGCCGAAAAAGTTGGTATGGTTCGGTACGCCTTTTGACAGTGAAAACGGCCATAAAAGCGTACCGTACCGTACTGTACCAGTCAGTGGAAATGAGGCAAAAGTCACGTCGATTAGCTGGTTTGTCTATAAACTGATATACGAGTGATCCACTGATGGAGCGTTTTAAAGCGATTCAGTGTCCAAAATCATTTTTAAATGCATTGTTTTATTGCTTAATTTAAATTGTGTTTTTAAATGTCATTTAATAAACACATTTAAATGTCTATTTATTTGTCCATTATTTATTCATTTAAATTAAGATTTTTTTATTTATTTATTTATTTTTATGCTTCAATTATTACATTTAATAATTTGATTCCTCTCTTTATTTCTAACCGGCACTCCTGGTCCTCGATAGTAGACGTTTATAATTCCTTAATAATCGATGTTTGTATAATGTTACACAAGATTTCTAAATGAGATAAATGCCGCTCTTCGAATTAGTTCATCAAATAATCCTGAAGAAATTAATTTACTATCCATTCTATCCACAAAACACAAAGAAGCACAACAATGTTAACACTGATATTAATAATAATGAAGAAGAATTAAGCAGCGAATCAGCATATTAAAATGATTTCTGATGAATCATGTGACACTTGAGGAATGATGCTGAAAATTCTGTTCAATCGCTCCTACAAAATACCCTTTAAAACAGTTATTTAAAATATTTTTCACAATATCAGTGATTTTACAAAGTACAATTAGTTAAGTTTGGCATTTTACAGATGTCTTCTCTTCAGTGAGCGTTAAGCCTAGTTCACACTACAGGATTTTAAACATCGGCAGATCACTGTGCAGTTCACACTACATGACTTGATTTTGTGTCTTTTAATCACTGTGGTGTTCACACTACGCGACACTACTTAAGTGATCCACAAGAGGGGGGTCACACACTACATGATCTGACAACAACTTGTTCCCCAACAGCTCAGTCAAGCTACCAAACCACAGCCAATGAAATTTTGAGGGAGGAGTTGTCAGAAAAAGCTGAACACTATTGGCTGCTTGTGTGCTGATTACATCACTGACAGCGTTTCAAGCTTTCAAGGGAGCATTTAAAAACATCATCAGTCAGCTGATGCATCAGCAGATTAATTACTCATCTGCAAAGTTCAAGTGGAAAGATACACAGAGTTTTTAATTTTTGTAATTTTATAACTCTTTGAAATAAAACTAACATATCTATAACCTCCTGACGGTTTCTAAATATCTGTGTATGTCTTTCTAACATTGTTATTTTTTTAAATTACAAAACAGTAAAGAGCTGAGCATGTCTACCTTTAATTACCATATTGGTCAAAACGACTGCATGCATGTCTGCTTCTTTTCACTGTGACTTTAAATATGCATGTATTTTTTACCTAGCAACTTCCTGCTAAAATAAACAAAAATTTCTGATAGCAAAAACATAAATTTTCTTCAGATATATCTTTCAAAACCGCATATTCTGTGTCGCGAAATAGCTCCTGTTTGAAAGTGAAAATGAAAGCGAGGCTCAGACCTTTGCATGTTCTAGTATCTTAACTACATATTTATAGGCTGTATTACCAAACAAAGATAACATTTTAGGGTAATGCTGTCATAAAATACGATGACAGACATTCAAAGCTTGATTTTAATATCTCAATAGCAGTTTTGAATGTAAACATGATGCGAGAAAGGTCAGAATGATCATTATGGTAAATCTAATAGTTACAGAATTCTAGTTGCACTGTTAATATAGCCTACTCTCGTGTCCGTGTTAACACAGAAAGCAAGTGCATCGATGCCCATTCTGGCCAATCACAGACGTTTCTGTTCAGCTCCTGAACACACGGCCATTCAGCTTATGCTGATATGCTCTCTCATTGGCTGCAGCTCATTATTACATATGGTAGCACGTGGGGTCAAGTCGGCCGACTGCTCTGGAATATTAAGCATGCTAAAAATTGGATGTCCGTCTGCGAGATGTCGGCGACGCTTCAGCGAGCCTCTTTGACGCGTTGCTCACTAGTTCACACATAAAGACTGCCGAGCTCCGTGCACCCTCAGATTTTTCCCCGATCACAGCCCAATCTGTCGGCGAGCTCGTTAACTTTCAAATCGGGCTCAAATCACTCTTAAAATCCTATAGTGTGAACCAGGCATTAGAGAATTAAAAAAATGGAAAAATCCTGCCAACCACAAACTTCATTCATTTTTTTTTCTCCGGCTTAGTCTCTTATTTATCAGGGGCGTCACAGTGGAATGAACCGCCAACCTTTCCAGCATATGTTTTAAGGCTGGTTTATGCTTCTGCGTTGAGTGATCTGCGTGACCCACGGCACCTGCCTTGCAAGTAGCCGTGCATTTATAATTCTGCATGCTGTTTGTGTTGCTCTGCAGTAACACCTCTGAAATGCAAGCTGGCAGTAGGTTTATATGTTCTTCTGTGTTAAGTTTCTTCGCATGTTTTGTTTTTTTGAACGCTACCTTAATGTACAAGTGGCTAACACTTGCTCATTCAGAGGGGGAAACCGGCGGACATGCAACTATTTTAATCATAAGATAAACACAAAACAAAATTTCCCATCTAGAGCTACTCCATCGGGCATGTGCGGCTTTCGCTCCCGCCCACACTGGTCACAACTACCAATCTGACCAATCACAGAGCTTGCACTATGCGTTGTGTAGTTAAATTTTTTTTGAGAGGTGCGTGTCTGCGTTAGCCGCCGCGAGGCCTATGCGACTGCGTTGAAGGCTGTGTGCAATAATGAACATGGATTCAAAGAAGCCCAACCTTCTCAATTATGATCATACACGCATTGTTCAATGGTGTGTTTTTGTGTTATAGGCAGTTACATCACCACTATAGGAGTCGACTTCAAGATCCGCACTGTGGAGATTAATGGAGAGAAGGTGAAACTGCAGATATGGGACACAGCCGGACAAGAGCGATTCCGAACAATCACATCTACGTGAGTCAAACACACGACACAAACAAATGGATGCTGAGCTGCTGAATGATTCTCATGCATCTGCTTTCAGTTTCTAAATCCATAATTCTGCAAAAGCTTTAGAAATGATTAGGTTTTCAATAAGCAGTCTTCTTGAGAAAGAGTAGTTTCACAATAGGAGTGTGCATTGTTTATTGTCTATGATATGGCAATTGTTGTATTAATGATAAATGAATACGTCTTTACAATCCAAAAGCATTAACTGCTTTTTATAATCCAGTTAGTTAAAATTACTCCCAAATATAAGTTATTACGGCAAAAAAAATCCATGTTTGGGTTTGATGTTTTTATGCGTTTATATAATATATAAAATATAAAATATACCAGGATTCCGATGATTTGACTGACATGAAAAGTGACCAATCACAGTCGACCTTGCGTGAAACGTAAGGGCGGGACAAAGGTCTTTCTGTGTTACAGTGGCAGAAAATAACTTAAAAACAAATGTTTCATTGGAATAATGCTTTTCCGGTGTTTTCACTATAGAGATGTCTGTTATTACAAAAGTAAGTAAACCGCAGACGTCCTGCCATTTCGACGATCTTCGACAAAGTTTACTCGCCTCTGACCTGTCACTCTTCTGAAGTCTGGTTTAATACAGTCTGAAAGTCGGCGCGGGAATGCAGTTATTACGCAATTATTCATTTCTGCAAATGTCGCAAGTGCTTGATTTTAACACGAGAGCGCAGTCATGTACAATAGCCGCAAAAACTGGATATGGGAGCTCTTAAATAGGCTTTTTCAAATGAACTGTAAGTCCCCTCATCTGTGTGTGCTCTAATAGTGAAGAGATCGCGATTGTGTACAATCAAAGTAGAAATTATTTATTTTTGCTCCTTGACTAAATTTAGTCAAAAACAAGTCTGTTCTGTTCTGTTCAAATCAAGTATTTAGAATTAGATCAATGCATAACCGATGACAATGCTAATGGACTTCTTATTTGGCTGTATCGTGAAGTGAAACTTGCAAAGGTGGAACTTTTTTATTTTTTTTCTTTACAACAAAAGAATTATGCTGGAAATGTTTCTGGATGAGGTATTTGTAGGATTTGTGCATAATAGCTGTATCCCGATCAGTCTTAAAGCATCACTAAATTGTGCAGGCATTACAGGTCAAACAATGTATCATTACATTTATCAAAATAAACAATAAGGCTCTTAAAACACTGTTTTGAGAAATGTAGTGTTGTCATGTTTCATTTGTTTTATTATTTTATTACTGACAGTGTACTTGTCTTTTTGTAAAATTATTTCAGTTTAAGATCAAGTGTAAAATAAAATATTGTACAGACAACAAGCAAATAAAAAAAATTGTGTAAAATATGTAAATAAAAGGCTAAATTTAAATCTTTTCATCATATACTTTAAATAAACCTTTCAAAGCTTCAAAATATTGTTAAAAAATGGACAAAAAGTGTCTCTATGGCTTTTAAAGTATGTGGTAGTTTTGCCAGTGCTATTGAAAAAGATTAATTATTATGAAAGGAAAAATCGACCATACTTTGTTAGTGCAAATTCCTATATGTAGCTTTGTGATTTAAGCAAATAAACTATTTAAATAATTTTATACTTAAAAAGGGCCATAATGAAAATCAGATTTTATTTTTCAAATGTAACTAACTAGTACTCAGAATAGTTTTTTAAAAGAGTAATTTATATAATATTAGTATTATTTACTAAAATTTGTATTATTTTAGCAGTGTAATTGTATTTTAACTTAAGTACAAATATTCTGTTCTCTTTCCATCTGAGAGAACATCAACAAAAAAAAAATCACAAGCATATTTAGTGCAGGTTTATTATATTATCAATATATATGATTAATTATTATTATTATTATTATTATTATTATTATTATTATTATTATTATTATTAATGATGATGGCAGTTTTTATTTGTATAAATCGATAGATAGTTCCTATGCAGTATTTTTATAAGTTGCTGAGAAGACATTTCAGGTGTTCAATACATTGCATGTCAGTCTTGGTTTATTATATTATTAATTATTAATATATTATTAATTAATTATTATATTTTATTATATGTTTTTGTATAAATCAATAGATAGTTCCTATGCAATGTTTTTATGGGTTGCTGATAATACATTTCAGGTGTTCAATACGTTGTGTGTCAGTCTTGGAAAATAAAAATAGGTGCTGGAAAAAGTGCTTAAAGGTCCTTGATTTTCAGTAGGCTGTGTCTGTATAAACCCTGTATGAAAACAGTGTCACATTTTCAATCATGAGGTGATGATAAATTAAGTAATGGTCAATTGTCAGCTCTCTTGGTCGTTATGTCGTGTGATGTATGTTGCTGAACTGTATTCAAATGTTATAAAAACACCACATTTTGAAATGTAACTGCAGTATGTCAGTTTTAGTTTATTTGTGTGCTGCGCTCATAGACTGTAGAAAACGCCGCTCATTTGTTTGATTTCTCCTCGAGAAGCTGCACAAGCCTCAAAAGTTTAAGGTCCTTGCACCCTGACTGAGTTCGAAACTGTCGTATTTGTTTTTTCATATTCGTCATTTTATGGCTCTCAATTGTCAAAAACACCCCTCAAAATATTTGCTACGGATGCGAAAAATGCAGAAAATCAAACCATCCAAATTAATATTTATGACAAACAGAAGTTGCAAAGGCTGCAAATGCATAAAACGTAAGGTTGTATTTAGTTACATATATGAAGAATAAACTAGTCAGAATATAGGCTACAGTTAAAACTTTCCTTAAGTTTTTGTGAAATACAAGCACACACACGCAGCCATTGGGGTCACTGGGGCCCCAACTGCAATGAACCTGCGTTAGGGCGGCCCAGCTTGCAAAAGGTTGAGGAACCTCTGATATAGAGTGTCTCAAAGCAGTTTAACATATACACTCGCCGTCCACTTTATTAGGTCCACCTTACTAGTACTGGGCTGGACCCCCTTTTCCCCTTTAGAACTGCCTTAATCCTTCGTGACATAGATTCAATAAAGTACTGGAAATGTTCCTGAGATTTTGCTCCATATTGACATGATAGCATCACACGGTTACTGCACATCCATGATGCCAATCTCCCGTTCCACCACATCCCAAAGGTGCTCTATTGGATTGAGTTCTGGTGACTGAGGAGGCTATTTGAGTAGAGTAAACTCATTGTCGTGTTCAAGAAACCAGTCTAAGATGATTCGCGCTTTATCACATGGTGCGTTATCCTGCTGGAAGTAGCCATCAGAAGATGGTACACTGTGGTCATAAAGGGATGGACATGGTCAGCAACCATACTCAAGTAGGCTGTGGCATTGACAAAGTGGGTCAAGAAAATATCCCCCACACCATTACACCACCACCTCCAGCCTGAATTGTTAATACAAGGCAGATGGATTCATGCTTTCATGTTGTTGATGCCAAATTCTGACCCTACCATCCGAATGTGCCAGCAGAAATGGAGACTCATCAGACCAGGCAACGTTTTTCCAATCTTCTATTGTCCAGTTTTGGTGAGCCTGTGGGAATTGTAGCCTTAGTTTTCTGTTCTTAGCTGACAGGAGTGGCACCCGGTGTGGTCTTCTGCTGCTGTAGGCCATCCGCTCGAACCAGTCTGATGCACGTTTTGAACTGCAGCAGATTGTTTTGACCACCATCTACATGCCTAAATGCATTGAGTTGCTGCCATGTGATTGCATCAACGAGCAGTTGGACAGGTGTACCAAATAAAGTAACCGGTGAGTGTATAGATGAAGTTCTAGTTACTTAAAAGTGCTTCAGTTCAGTTGTCACATTTAAAGTTCAGTGTAAAAATAATATAACAAAGGTTTATTTTGAGTTATGTTTATGATGCAAAATTGTCTGTGTTCTGTTTTGCCTAAAAAAAGCTTTAAAAATGCAGCGTTTTGCTCCTCTCAATCCGGTTTTGAACAAATCTTTTGAGTCAATGATTCAATAATCTATTCATAATGACACTCACTTTTCTAAATAATGTTTTGATTTTGTTTAACAGGAAGTTTTCTAATCAGCTTGAGTCAACCCCAAACCCCACCCACCCCCCCCACCCCCCACCCCCACACACACACACACACTCAAAATCAAACTAAACACTTCTGAATAAAGCGTTTGTGCTTTTCTCTTTCATAGTGACATAATTTAAAACGTATTTTATTAAAAACATTGAACACAATGTTCCAATGTCTTTTTTTTTCTGGGTTGTGTTTGGCGTGGCGGTTCCCAAACTGAATGCTTCGCTTTAGGGAATCTGTTTGAAGTTTGTAATTAACGCTGTAAGATTTTATAGCCACTGTTTGCCTGAGGATTCCACCATCAGCATTCTGGGACTGAAGCTTTTCTTGTCTTTTTTTTTTCTTGGGTTTGTAGCCGAATAATTCATTTATGTTTATATTGATTGAACATTTGCAAAGTACAAAGTAACAGTACATACTTGCATTGTTGCGTTACATTATTTTACTTTATATTAAATGTTATTGTTATTTTACGTTATCCTATTTTGTTACGTTACCTTTTTTGCATCATGTCATTTGACATTGTTATTTTATGTTATGTTATTTAACATTATATTATTTTACATTGTTGTTTTACATTGTTGTTTTACGTTATGTTATTTTTTTACATTGTTGTTTTACGTTGTTATTTTACATTGTTGTTTTACATTACGTTATTTAACATTGTTGTTTTAC
>CAIGQZ010032119.1:454228-502690 GCA_903798205.1 Danio tinwini | reverse complement strand
GAAGGAAACATGGCACTAATGAAAGGCTGGTTAAACCCATAATTTTTAGTTTTATATATAATTTAATAATTTTAGAAATGAATATTTAAAATTAAATTAATCATTAAATGCATCTATTTAATTACATTTTCTATGTAGAACATGTTTTTGAGTAGCTTATATGATCAACAGGATCAGGGTACACTGTAAAAATCAATGTCCATTGATGGCCAATTTCCATATTTGTAATTCATGTTTTTATTAAAATGTTTCCTCATTTATTTCTGCTTTTGAATTGCATTATTGTAACTTGATCTTTCCTCCAACAACCTTTTAACCTTGAAAAGTTTGAAAAAGTTACTTTTATTGACATTTTTATTAGTTTAAAGTGCTATATTGTCTGGGTTGGTGTTGAGTATTATACTACAAAAACATTGTAATAAACTGCAGCACATTTTTGGTTATTTTACAGACTTATTTCTCTAGATATTATTACATATTATTTCAAACTACTAAAATGTCAATAAAAGTCACTTTGTTAAACTGTGAAGCTGACTTTTCAACATCAAAAGTCAACAGAGCTGCGATAAACGTCCCATAATCCATTTCACAACTGTAAATAAACACTTGTGAATCACAAAATACGGAAGCTGTTTATAACAGATATTAGTGTAAAATATCTTTGCAATTGTATTAAAATAATGAAATAATCTGCTTTTGTGTTATGAATGAAATACAAAGACACACACACACATGCATGACAGGTGGATTTACAGGGAATATGTGTGTAAATGAAGATGACTGGAAAAACACATTCACAACAGCAGCTCACATTAAGACACACACCAGAGAGACTTGCAAAAAACAGTGTTTAAATGGCAAAAAGACAGTACAAAGTCAATGTGACATTAGACGCTTACAGTGTAGAACTCCAAAACAAAACAGATAAATCTACAGTTGAGGCTCGTATTAAAATGTTGAACGTACAGAATGACAGGAAGAGGCGATTCAGGCTTGGGCTGCTGTCTGGAAGATTTAAAGCACATCTGTGGGATTTATATAATCGACATGTTTAATTCATCCGCTGTCGGTCAGGAGAAGAACTACAGGCATTAATAATAACATCTGATGCTCACTTATTTTTATTTTTTTTTACATTAGCTCATGTTTTTTAACTACAATAAGTTTTAACCCCTTAACTGTCACCGTCATGTTGACCACACTTTTTTTTTTTGCAATTAAATCTGAATCTAATCATGACAAACTGCTTGGAAAGGTCTAAGACTTCTGTATACATATTTTGCCACAGTTTGTTTTATTACTTAGGAAGAGTAATAGATCAAAACACATTTGCTGTCATCCTACAATCCATGGGACTGTTTGCGGTTACATATTTAAACCATAATATTGTAGGCTAAACATAAAGCAATCATGATAAACAAGACATCATTTGAAAGCTTAAAAAATCTAGTATTCATTTCTGATGGACAATACTGAGCAGCAGTTATTAATTTGTAACCGGGTTACTCATCAGAGTAGTAAAGCATTACTTTGCTACAGCAATCCACATCATTTTTTGTTTTTAGAGGTTACATTCAAATCAAATACCATCAAACTACCTATACTCGTTTAGAATTTGATCTCTACTTCACAAATATTGTCGATAGTATGAAAAATACAGTTCATATTCCTCAAAACATAGGGGGCGCCTTGTATGTTTATCAATAGAAACTAGTGATCGTATTTGGTACTGCGGTTAAACAAACTTGTGTTTTGAGATATCAACTTCAAATTTGAAATATAATTAGTTTAGATATTTCACTTAGATTTTTCTGTCAGTTTTAGGAGAAAACAGATTTATTAAAATACACATCTGATGTAATATAATCAAATATACATTGATTTTCTTATTTATTTTCATAAATATAGAGACTCTTGACTTTTGTTTGATTGAACTTTTGAGGGTTTTTTCATCACTTCATCTGCAATTTGACATCTGTATTCTTTAAAATGACCTTAAATCAATGCGCTAAAGCAATTAAGATTAGCATTCATTTTTGTTGAATGTCATTTTCATGTCTGTTCAAAAAATAGGGGTGACAGTTAAAGGTTTTAAGTGACATTACATGCAATACAATTGAGATTTTGCTTCAGTAATATTTTAGCAGCTTTTTCCCTATTATTTTAATAATCGTTTCAGGGAAAAGGAAAACAAATGTTAATTTCATGCACATCTTTATGCATCTTTTTGCATCACTGTATAATTTACATAAAGTTTATGTAAATGTAATAAGTGCATCATTTGCATACTAAAAATGTCAATTTCCTTTAAATCGCAGGTTTTGTTTTGATGATCTGTAGTGCCTCTCCTACAGACTGGATCTGGAGTGATAAATCAGTGCCAATAGAGTGTTGAGTCTGGATTTCAGGCCTTGTCCACTTGAACATGGGTATTTTCAAAACTGCACTTTTTTTTATGCAGTTTTGCTGTTTGTCCACATGAAAATGGGTGACTGAAACCAAAACTTTCTGAAAACGCCGGCCAGAGTGAAGATTTTCCAAAACTCTGGGTACAGTTTGGTCATGTGGCCACACAACTGTAGTTTTTGCCTTATAGTGTCAGATTGCGCTGTTTTCTTTTTTCTGATTGGCCAACACAGCTGAGTTCACACCAAACGCGGAAGATTCGAATGAGGCAAATTCCACACATTAGCAGCAAATGCATTGCATATTATTCGTCGTTCACACCTTGCACCGTCTGTTCTCACGTTTGCATTGACTTGTATGTAATTTAATTGTGAAAATACTTAAACCCTCATTGTGTCGTTATCGCCACCTGCTGGCTTGGCAGCATAGTGGGTTTTGCCGTTTTCATAAAATATTAGTTCATAAAAATACCTGTGTACATATGGACATGGCCTTAGGCTATGTCCACACTGATCTGGATAAATTTGTAAATGGTGTTTTCGTCTAAAAACGCTCCCATGTCCACACTGTTAGTTTCAATTCTTTCCTTCATCCACAGTAATGCCCCATATGTCAGCGTCAACCCTTTCCATTTACTTTGAATGGGTGACATCAAGCGTTGCCCAACTGAATTGTGGATTTGTTGGTGCCGATTCAGTAGTGTTGCTTGCTGCAGAAGTTTCGAATTTCTCAACTTTTCAAGTGCCAACAGAAGCATCCAATAATCTCCAGCTGCAGACCCACACACGTTTCAGTACACACAATGTGGACACACTATCTAGGCAGGGGCGAACCATATATGGTTACGATGGATGTTAATGTTATTAACGTCTTCTGGGACCTCGTCATCAATATATTCTTAAATATATATTGTTAATAAATAGTGTACACACAAAAGTGTATACTATTTCACAAATATGACGATCGAGACTGGAGAATGAGAATGTTGTTTCCAATCGCCAATCAATATAATGGCCTAACAGTTTTCTATTAGTCATCATAGATGATCAGTCATTATTTATCTGACAGGGTCAGTATAGCAAATACTCATTTGCTGGCTTTTTCAGAGATATATAAATATATAAATTATCTAAATTGGACAGGTTAATTTTTATATTAGATTCATTATAATGAAGGAAATAATAGCAAGTTGATATGTAGAGGCTGTAATACATCTTTATATGCAATAAAAAAAATAACATTTGATAAATGTATAACACTATTATTATTTTACTCCAGCGAGTAGTGGAGAATAGTATTTATCTGCTTAAATAATAGCCAATAGAGTTTTAACTAATTATTTTTTTATTTACATAATATAGTACCAAAACTGCACAGATGTTAAAAAGATTGTTACAATATAATAATGACTGAAATGGGAAACCATGAATTGTTCACAGTCACAGACTCTCTCAATCGACATTTGTGAAATACAGTAGGTGGCAATAATGCTCCTAAGGAGTTAGTGTTTGTTAAACAAGAAAAAATAGAAGGCTGATCCGTCATTAACCATATATGGTTCACCCCTGCCTAGATTGTGTGTCCTGGATTGTGTGTTCTAAAACGTGTGTGTGTCTGCGGGTCGGCAGCTGTATATATCTTGAAGCGTCAGCCAATTAGATTGCATTATGCAAATACCCCAGCTCAGACAGTAGCCGATTGTGGACTCATTTCATTGGCTGATGCTGCTATGATTATCACGTCAGCCCCAACTTCAGACACAACCTCCATCAAGCGTTGACACTGAAACCCTGTGTGAATCGGGTTTAAAACATTCATTCCGTTCATGTTCTGCGCATGCGCAAAAGACGTAAGACGCTTTTACCTGCAACATATCCACCTGCCGTTTATTTACTTTCCATCTCTTTGAAACATCGCGGCAAAATGATGCAACTTTCATCCGCTTCCGCCGCTGAACAACAGCTTTCAGTTAATGTTCTGTGTTCTTTGAAGAGATGCAATATGGAGCATCTACAAACTGATATTAATATAAAGCTGTCAAAACTGACAGCATCCAAAATATCTGCTTTACAGCCTCGTTCACCATGTTAGCTAAATTGGTCACATGAAAGCCTCGCACAACTAAAATGCGTCATCGTTTTTGAAAGCCTCAGTTTTCAGTCTACCCTGCAGCACAAAAACGATCAACCTGATCCACTTTGGACAGCGTTTTCAAAAAGATACACTTTCATTTCCTAAAAACGCCACCTCAGTATGGATGAAGGCCAAAACGGAGAGAAAAAAATGCGTATTAGTGTGGACATGGCCTAAATGTATTTTGATGGCTTACATTCAGCTGTGTAACAGAAGCAGACCTGATCGATCCTTCAGAAACATTCACAAACCTCACACACGACACAAACGCTTACATGGAGATTGTTTTAAAAAAAAACAAAAAAAACAAAGTGTTGATTCTTCATTTAAAAGTTCTACATTTACAAATATATCGATTCCTTTTGATTTCAAACCTATTTGTGTCTTTGCGTATAAAAAAAAAATCACTCTTTGGGTTTATCCAAACCAAAACTCACCTCTGCAAGAAAGAAGACGACTGCTGCATAGCTTTTGCCCATAATCTGCCCTACTTTCACACCCACACACACACACGCGCACACACACACTCACACCAAACATGCACTCACGCGTTCCCTTCATTCTCATAGGCTGGAGGAAGTACACACTAAAAATGACCCGGGCTGCATTCAGAATCGCGCACTAGCATACTACAGTGCAGTGTGTAGTGAGTTTCATATGGAAAAATACTCCTTACAGTGCAGTATACATATTCAGTTTACTACACTGAATACTGTATCACACACTGCACCTGAATTGGCTTTCCAGTGTCCATTTACAGTAAGACAGATGTTTATCCCTTTATAGGGCACTCGTTGAAATACTCATCAGAAAAAACCCTGGACTGTTACTGATTTTTATTAATTTTTTTGTATTTTTTTATATAATATAAACTATTGTATTGTAATCCATGACAATGAAATTACAATATGTGGTTCCTTGCCTGATAAAGTGTTTAGGGAAGAAAAAAAAAGGGGAAAAAAAAATATTATTTATTTATTTAATTTTAGGCTCTACAGTACTACACTTAGGGGCAACATGGTGGCTCAGTGGTTAGCACTGTCACCTCACAGCAAGAAAGCCGCTGGTTTGAGTCCCAGTTGGGTCAGTTGTCATTTGTGTGTGTAATTTGCATGTTCTCCCCATGTTGGCATGGGTTTCCTCCGGGTGCTCTGGTTTCCCCCACAGTCCAAACAAATTGCAACTAAGCGAAACTAAATTGCCCATAGTGTGTGTATGGGTGTTTCCCAATACTGGGTTGCAGCTGGAAGGGCATCTGCTGTGTAAACATGCTGGATATGTTGGCGGTTCATTCCGCTGTGGCAACCCCTGATGAATAAAGGGACTAAGCTAAAGGAAAATGAAATGAAAATACTACATTTATAATGTGACCTTAAAATAATATAAAACAGGTGCTTGTAATTTAATGTCAGGACTTTTTAATAAAAAATTAAGAAATAAAGTAAATAAAGGAACAACAAATAAAAAACAGCTTTCTAACATATTTCTTGACCCGTTTAATTGGCCAGTAGTTGATCATTTTAAATTTAATCACCAATATTGGTATTTCATTCATTAATTTTCCTGTATGGGTGTTTCCCAATACTGGGTTGCAGCTGGAAGGGCATCTGCTGTGTAAACATGCTGGATGTGTTGGTGGTTCATTCCGATGTGGCGAGCTCTGATAAATAAGGGACCCTTATTTATCAGAGCTCGCCACAGCGGAATGAACTGCCAACTTATCAAGCATATGTTTAATGCAGTGTATGCCCTTCCAGCAACCAATCACTGTGAAAATATTAGTATTTATAGATGATATATATTTTTTTCTTGTTTATTTATTATTATTTTAATCTATTTTTTTATTATTATTTTTATTTATTGTCTTGTTTTTGATTAGTTAATTTATTTGTTAATATTTTGGTAATTTTTTTTGTAGTCTAAAATCCAGGTTGCAATACCTTTTAAAACTACTTCTCATCGATTGTATTTTTGAAAGCACATTGTAGATGATTCATTCATTCTCCTTCAGCTTAGTTCCTTTATTCATCAGGGGTCGCCACAGCGGAATGAACCGCCAACTTTTTCAGCATATGTTTTAAACAGCGGATGCCCTTCCAGCTGCAACCCAGTACTGGGAAACACCCATAGACTCTCACATTCACACTCATACACTACGGCCAATTTAGTTTTTTTCAATTCACGTTGCATGTGTTTGGATTGTCAGGGGAAACCAGAGCACCCGGAGGAAACCCACGCCAACACGGGGAGAACATGCAAACTCCACACAGAAATGCCAGGCCCATAAATGCAAAAAAACTGGCCCAGCCGAGACTCGAACCAGGGACCTTCTTGCTGTAAGGCGACAGTGCTAACCACTGAGCCACCATGTGGCCATTGTAGATTGAACCTGCTAATCTTCAATAAACATTTTACCAAAAACAATTGTTTTTTTGTGAAAACAATATAGCAAACTATTATTTTATTAAATGTTTTGTTTATGATTTTGTATACAGTGTTCCACAGTTTATTTTCTCACCGTTACAGCAGTTTGCTACATTATAGTCACTAGACATTCTCTAAAATGTCAAATGAGCATTTGTATTTGTAGTGTGCTAGTGTTTAATTTTGAACACAGCCGCAGTTGGAGTGCATCTCTGAGGACTGTTCATCATCTACTGGTGAGTGTTTTCTGATGTGTCTTCAGTATCTCTGTTTTCTCGTGTGTGTGTGTGTGTGTGTGTGTGTGTGTGTGTGTGTGTGTGTGTTTTTGTAAACGTTTTTTTCAATGCAGTATTTCCAGAAGCTTCAGCTCTTTGGTTCATTCACATTTAGATCTGACAGCAACTTCACCATCAGTCATTTTCTCCAGAAATGTGCTAAAAACAAGCAGGTATGATTGAGAAAGCAGCCACTCCTTATCAGTTCTGTTGCGTTAGAGTTTGTATATGTTGCATGCATCTGTTTTTTTGATTCTGTGTAAGCAGCTGCTGAAAGTTATTTGTGTATACAATATTATTGGTAGAAAGTCAATTGCATTCACTTCTGGAATGAAATATCTGTGAGTGAACCCAAGAGCAGAACATCTGTAGCTGTTTATGACTGAATATCGCAATGTGTTCAAACATCACCTATAATCAAGCGCAAAGGAAACCTGTGTCCTTGCTGCTGCACTTCACCATTGGTTTATTGTGTTATTATTCAGTTATACAGGGGTAATCAGGTGGATTTGGTGCACAGATTTGGCCGTGTCGAGTGTAAAATTGTAAAAACAAATTAATTGCTAATTACATTATTCATTTTATTTAAATACATTTTCTAATTACTCTGTCTAAAAAGTACTCAATAAGTAATTTGATTGAATAGTACGTATTTGGGGGCTCGTCCGGGATCATCCGTTATTGTTACATACTTGGTGTGGAGAGGGTTCAGTTTAAAAAATAGATTAAAAATTCACTTTAAATGTTAGTTTTATTTAAAAATGGTAAACTCAAAGTGTTTCAAATGAATGACACCATATTTCATACATACTCTCTATTGACATTTATTTCATTTGTTCCTTAAGCATGTGCATTCTTTAGTTGAAACGCTTATTCTTCTTCTCTGAATTTATACCTTGCATTGTCATAATCTTTCTCACTCAATTTATTTTTTTCTTAACCATCTGCTATAATCTTGATAAATATAACCTTTAATTGAAAAATAGTATTTTTCCGAAAAATATATTTGTATAACAAAAAATACAATCACTCTGCTTCTCTGAATTGATTTATGCAGAACTAATAAATTAATTTACAGTATTTAAGGCAAGTACATTCTAGGCATAAACATTTTTTTGCAGAAAAGAAATTCATTCATAGTAACTCGTTATTTTGTAACTAATTACACCTAACACTGCCCATGTCTATAACAACGTCCTGGTTTGTTATAACACTATGTGAATATTACAGTATTGTCTCTTTTCTATAATACCCAGCGTATTTGTGACCTTTTATACATCACTGTGATCTTGCTTTAAGATAGATTTAAAGTGATCTTTCTAATTCATATTACCCCTGGCTTAATCTTTTGTTTCTTTTTATTTTGTTCTGTTGTGTATTTTTGTTGTTATAGGATTTATACCATTTCTGTATATTTTTGTATTCTTGTCGAACGTTCCAATAAAAAAATAAATAAAAAAAACGTCCTGGTTTGTTTTCACTGTAGCAGTCAATTTATCACTACATCGATTTCTATTCAAAAAGGAAGACAAAGGCTAGCGCCCAAGCTTTGTAGGCCAATGTTTGGTGACAGTAGTTTAAAAAATACAATCTTTGTTAAAAAACTCTCCTTTTTTTGTTACCAAGGTTGTAACAATATATGACAATCCCGCACGGGCCCCTTAAATTATGAGACTTTGTAGTCTGATGTTTGCTGATAGTGAATTAAAAAATTGTATATTTTTGAAAAAAACTGAACCCTCTACTTTTTTGTTACTTCTCACTGATCCCGGATGAGCCCTCAATTTTTGTGATGCTTCGTAACTTAAGGTTTGGTGACTGAATAAAAAATAAGGTCTTTTTGAAACATCCCTCTTGCTTTCTCTTGTTTTTTTTGTTACTAACCACCAAGAATGTTACAAGAAAGAAAGAAGCATCCCGGACGAGCCCCCACATTTTGTGATGATCGTAGCCTAATATTTGATAACTGTGAATTTAACTTTTTGAAAGACTCCTTAGCAAGGTTGTAACAATATATAATCATAATATGTGCCTCCCAAATTATAAGACTTTGTTTGCTACTATTTGGTGATAGTGAATTTAAAAATAAAATCTTTTTGAAAATCTGAACCCCTTCCTTTTTTTTTTTACTTCTCACCAAGGATATAACAATGAAAGATGATCATGGATGAGCCCCCAATTATTGTGATGCTTTGTAACTTAAGGTTTGGTGGCTGAATATAAAAATGAAAATCTTTTTGAAACATCACTCCTGCTTTCCTTCTACTAAGGGTTTAACAATAAAGGAAGAATTCAGTATCCCGGACGAGCCCCCAAAAATTTATGATGCTGCGTAGCCTAATATTAAATGACTTCATTTAAAGATATATTTTTAAAAAGCTCCTTATCAGCAATCCCTGACAAGCCCCCCAAATGATGAGACGTTATAGTCTGTTTAATGATAGTGAATTTCTTCTCCTTTTTGTTACTCACCACCAGGAATGTAACAATAAAAGATGATCCCGGACGAGCCCCCGACATTGTGATGTTTCATAACCTAATATTGGATGACTTCATATAAAAATAAAATCTTTTTGAAACATCACACTTGCTTCCCATTTGCTTTTTTGTTACTCACTACCCGAGGGGTAACAATAAAGGAAGAATTATTAATCCCAGTTGAGCCCTCCCCCAGTTTTGTGATGTTTTGTAGCCTAATATTTGAAGACTGTAAAGTTAAAAATAAAATATTTTTGAAATGTCGCTCTCCTTTACTCTCTCTTTTTTAGTACTCCCTAACGAAGATGCAAAATTTAAGCTAAAAAAGGACCCCCCCTCCTCTAAAATAGATACGCAGCAGCACAATAACAGCAAACAAATGGCAAAATGCAGCAGCCATGACACCTGTGACATCATCATCTTGTCATCATTTCAATAATACTGTAGGTTTTCTCATATCTCTCCTTGTATTCTCTCCTAAAATTAGCACAGACTGTGTGCGGGCCTGAATCTACAGGCTGATGTTGAAGAGCGTTTGGTGATGTTCATCCTGAGTTGGGTCTCTGGATCTGTGATGAGCCTCTGGCAGTGAGCTGAGGAGAAGCTTTTCTGAGGCACTCGCAAGCCAAACGCACTGGAGGATTCTGGGAAACCAGGCAAACAGAGCCTCGTTCTGTTTCCGACTGAGGTTTGTGGGTACAGATAAAGTGCAGAATGGCTGAAAGCCATCAGACGACTGGGTTTTGTTAGAGCAGTGGTTCTCAACCCCATAAATGCCTCTGTGTTTTTGGTTTACAATAAGGTTCTGGTAGTTAATGTATTTACTAACAAGAACTAATAATGAACAATGCTTGTACATCATTTATTAATCATAGTTTAGCATATGCTAATGCATTATTCAAATCCAAAGTCTTGCTTGTTTTACATTAGTTAATGCACCGTGAGTTAACATGAACTAACAGTGAATTACTTTATTTTTTACTAACATTAATAAAGGTTAATAAATCATTAACTAATGGAAATTTATTGTAAAGTGTTTTATACTGCGTTTTTGGTATTGAAATTTTAATGCATTATTCAAGATTTCTATGTTTCCGTTGGTTGCGCTTAAATGCACTTAAGAATATTTAGGGCTAAATTTAGATTTTATTAAATAGAATATCAGATTTATAAATGTGATTTCCATATCACATTACAGCATTAACGTAACAGATTTCTGTAATTAAAAATTATAACATAGTTTTAAAATGCATTTACTCAAATTAGTTAGAACCGATATAAATGTTCTTTGGTAAAGGTTAAATTATAATTAATTATATTTATATAGTTTGTATGCAATTCAAATTTATAAATCAAAATATCTACATGCACACATTTGTATTTATAAATTAAATAAGCATATTATTTGAAAATTATATTTTAACAAAATATTTTTATATATAAAAATACTTCTAAATCTGTTTTATTTTGTGCAATTAATGCAAATATTCATTACAATTACATTTATGAAAATATTATTTATGTTTACAAAAAACAAATCTAAATTTAGCTTTACTTGTTTTCCATTTCAAACAATAACTCAAATATATTTGAATTGCGTTAATGCAATTAACTAAATGTTGCCATAAATATCTTTGATTGCATCTATACTACCAATTAATGGACATCAGTATCTATGTGTATATATGTGTTCATAAATTGTGTTCAAAATTATGTATGCATGTATGCGTTCAAAATTTTTTATACCCCTGGCATACCCTCTGACTAAACCTACTGTTATTCAACCAGTTTGTTTGTTTGTTTTTTACCGTAAATGACACAGGTTTTCCCAAGAGATAGTAAGACAATAATAAGAGGCATCATTGTGGAATAAAAATATTTCTTAGCTTTCATTTTCCTTTGGACAAGTCAGAATTTGCCAGGGGTATGATTAATTTTGGACTTGCCTGTGTATATAAATATAAAAATGTAGAAATGTAGTTATTTGAGTTGCATATAAACTCTCCATCCATGTGGATCTCACAGTTTTAACTGTTAGTATTAAAATTCTTAATGCATATTTTTAAATGCACCAATGCAACCAATGAATGCATATTAGTGTTAATCATCCAACCCAGTTGAGAACCACTGTGCTGCAGATTAAGTCTTCCTGTATTTTGTTGTCCTCTTCTCTCTCTCTCCTCCTGATCTCAGTTCTTCTTGAAGAATGAAAAGAGTGGCTTGTCTCGATCTGCCAGGCGCTGTGTTGGTCTGGAAGCAGTGGCTCCTCGTCTGCTGAAGGAGAACGGAGGATCCTTCCACTCCTCCTGGTGTTTGTCCATCAGCTGCTGATCGATTACTCGGTGCATGTCATCCTGGGAGAGAGAAACGCACATCATCATTCAGCGCTTCATTCTCACACACTGAGCGAACACTGAGCGAGGTGAGTGAGGACGATGAACATGAACACTTGCTTTATAAATGTCTGCTCTGAGACACAACTCAAATCTCTGCCAAAACAGTCCTCCTGTATGTATTAGAAAGGCCCGAACACTTTTTGTTTTAAGTCTAGTTACAGTGGCTAAGAGAGCTTGCAATTAAAATAAATGCCAGCAAGTTATGAAAAGATCCTCATGGGTTTGACAGCATACATCAGGGCTATTCAATTAGTTTGTCATGGGGGCCAGTTCATGAGAAACATCCCAAATGAGGGGTCGGAGAGATATGACTTGCAATATAAGTGATGGGCCAGACGGAATCTGCGGAAATTTTTAGCAATTTCTGCAGAGAATTTTGGTAAAAATCTGCAGATTTCTGCGGAATTGTTTTGGGAGTATCATAACTAAAACCTTAAATAAAAAATAATACTTTAAACTTTTGGTCACACTTTATTTTGATGGTGCGTTTATTGAATATAAGTTACATTGCAACTAGTTCTGATTAGATTATAAGTAAACTGTTAGGTTAGGGTTAGGGTTGGTGTTAGGGTTAGTGTAAGTTGACATGTACTTGCAAAGTTTCTTATAGTCAGTTAAATGTCTGTTGAAGGCAGTGGTGTAGTCCTAAAAGTGGTGTACTATTACTATTATTACTATTATTACTATTATTATTATTTTTTTTTAACATAAGTTACCTGTAACTATTGAAAGAAAAAACTAATACTAAGGAAGTTAATGGTTACAGGTGTCCAGCTTTCTTCAAAATATCTTCTTTTGTGTTAAACAAAATTTAAAAAAACGACAAACCGGTTCGGAACAAGTAAAGGTTGAGTAAAAGATGACAATTTTACTTTTTTTGAATGAACTATCCATTAAAAAAGGACAAATATTTAAACAAATTGGTTCATTTTAAAGCGAGATGCTAATAGCCTAATCATATTTAATGATTTATGCTTAGCTAAGTCATAATATAAGTCATAATAGTAAATAATTTTTAACAAAGATACAACATAATATTTCACTCTGATCTCACTCTGATATGCAGTTAAAATGAGGACATTCACTGAGTGGTTCTGTCACTGTTTAATCTTTCAGCGAGACATCATTTAGTTGACTTGTCGTCGTTATCGAAAAACTCCCGAAATTTTCTCCCAGCTGCTGCGGTCGTCAGGGAACTGGGAATGGCGCAAATTAAACAAAAATGCACTGATTGCAACAAAAAAGATGCAAGTAAAAAAAACATTTGGTATACAGTTAAAGGGGACACGGATACACGTAAATTTGGGAAGTCTAATCAGAAAAGCAAGTGAGTATACTGAGGGTATACGCATATATTGATCCTCAGAAGTCGTAATACCCAAACAGCTCATGGAAAAAAGTAGGTATACTGAGTATACGTGCGTATAGCCCCGACTACACCACTGGTTGAAGGACTGTTAAATGTCAGTATCAACAGATAATAAGCAGACAGTCTATTAATACTCAAATGGACCATCAAAATAAAGTGTTACTAAAGTTTTTTTTTATGTTTAAAATGTAAATCCAATTATTTTATTTGGTAAACAAAGCAAGTCTCTCATATAATATAACTACTAAAAGACAGAAAATATTACTGTACAAACTGCATTGTACAGTACATAAATCAGATGAACATTTTCATATTAGTCAATAATATTACTGTAATTAATAAAAAAAAATGAATAAATTTAGATTTACACATTTATTCAAGTAAATAAACAGAATTAACGATGGGCTTAAAATCTGCGGAATTTTGCACGCACAGATTCCGTGTGGGCCTAGTGATGACACAACAGCATATATGAGCCCCACGTTGTGTTTTTCTACATTAAAATGTTAATATACTGTGTTTTGAAACTACATAACATCCCTGCATTGTACAATGTGGCTTTTTTACAAACATTCAAATGTTGTATTTCACAGCACAACAAAAGCAGCATTGCTTAATTATTATTATTATTAATTATTAATTATATATTAATTATTATTGCTTAATTATTGCTTCTTATTCAGACACATTCATATGATTTGTTTTAAACTGCATAACAATTATGAATGCAACAATTATAGATTTTAGTTGTACCATTATATAGTCTGAAGAGTAATCATGGTTTCACGGTTATCACATCTAATGTAAATTTAAGCTTTATATTAGGTAAGTATTTAAACGAGCGGTTGTTATCATCAGCGTTCATACACATATAATCATTTTAATTATTTGTAATAATTCGTCTAACATATCTTTTGTTTACATTGCACTGAAAGCCACAACACCGCTACGGTGTGAGATGTTTTCTACTCGCTGCATCTGGAAGGCGTGAGCGCATCACTCCGCTTGCACACGCATATTGGCATATATTCTAATATTGGAAATATCGAACTTGCGTGCGGAAAAGACGCGATATGTGAACAGCCCGTTGCTATAGTTAATACATTGTGAGTGCGTATTAGCCTTGGTGTAGCTATAAGCTCGGAACTTTAAACTAGCGGCATAACTTTGTTTAGTTGCAGCAGTTTTGTTCCAGAAACGCGGCGTTGAGAAGGCTTTAAGCTTCAGTCTGCAATTGTTTTCGGCTGCTCGCGCCACTCACTCGCTTAATGTCAGGTGACTCAAGCTCTGCGCAGTCTTCAACTGCAGCTCGTGCTGTATTAAACAGATGCACGTCACTTCATAACTATAGCGGCTGTTTTTCAACTGAACTAAATTCATTTTTGATGTCTTGGTCACACTATTTGGAGGGTCGGCCGCCAATTGAATAGCCCTGGCATATGTGTTGCAAATCCTCACAATGCAAACTCATCAAAAAAAGCACGCTGCATTTTCTTCAAATGCAAACAAATTAAGAAAATGTGCTGCAGTTTCTCACAACACAGGCAAATAGCAGGGAACACAATATCACATTTTCTTAATTTGTTTGTGTTGTGAGGATTCTTGAGGGAGCTAATGATATTAAAATTGTAGGACTTTCCAGTGTGCGTCACTATTGTTTGCATCTGTATTTTATAAGTGATAGATGATATTATGTTCCGGGATATTTGAACAAATAAGTGTGTATATTTACCATGTTATTTTAAAAGCAGGCACATTTATGTTGTTTTTATAAACGTCATAATTCTACTAGATTACGGATAATAACAGATTGTGTCAAGACTCAATAATAGTTTTTTTTCCTTTTCCTCTCAGTCTGTTATTGTTTGGGGCTGGTATGCTTGTCGGTTTACAACCTAGCAACTGTTTAATTAGACGAGGAGGAACGTTGACGTATTGATAGACTGGTGTAGCGTTAGTACTCAGGCTGCCTAGTTTGTGGATGAACATTGTGTATGTGTACGCAGTAAAAGTTGCTCGAGTTGTATCCATCGTGCTATCTCTTCCAGTGGGGAGTTTTTACAGCAGGTAACTTAATATAAACTAGACATCATTTTATTAAAATATATCTATTGTTAATTTGAAATGTGTATATATTTCAGTCAAATTAAAAGAAATTAAACATTCTCAGAAGTAAAATGTAATTGTAATAACAAATAATAACTTGACTTCTAGTTAATCATTTGGAAAAGTGTCAGAAGGTCGATTTTTCCCATGAATCATCTGTTGAACTGCATCCCAATCATCACCAATAGTACAGAACACCTACTGGAACCCACATGGACCTGAGATTCTCACAGAAATCAGTCAAGTTTAGTGAAGGAAAAATCATGGTTTGAGGTTAAATTCAGTATGGGGGCGTGCAAGAGATCTGCAGAGTGGATGGCAACATCAACAGCCTGAGGTATCAAGACATTTGTGCTGCCCATTACATTACAAACCACAGGAGAGGGCAAATTCTTCAGCAGGATAGCGCTCCTCACACTTCAGCCTCCACATCAAAATTCCTGAAAGCAAAGAAGATCAAGGTGCTCCAGGATTGGCCAGCCCAGTCACGAGAGATGAACATTCTTAAGCATGTCTGGGGTAAGAATAAGGCTGGGGTATGAAGTAAGTCTGGGGTAAGAAGTAAGGAGGAGGCATTGAATTCAAAGAATCTTGATGAACTCCTGCAAGGAGGCAAGAATGGCAAGAATGCTTTCATTGCCATTCCAGATGACTTAGTGACATAACTTTTGTCTAAGCAAAGTCAGACCTTACTGTTATAATTAAATAATTCAACATCAAGGCATGATCATATTGTATTTTGGTAAAATAAGCGTAATCTAGAGGCCTTTGCCTTTCATATAAGCTACTTTTGATACGAAATGATCAACTAGAAGTCGAGTTATTATTTGTTGTTCCGAAAACTTGGATAGGTCACAAGACTTTTGTTAGGTTGTGTAGTATATTAACTATTAAAACAATATTGAACAGTGATCCTAAAATCACTGACTGAAATAAAAAAAGACTGAAATAAAATCAATTGAATAATATAACTAGTATTTATACCTAAAAATATATATTAAAACCAAACAAATGCCAACAACACAAAGCAAAATGACCAAAACCTAAACTAAAATTTTAATAAAAACATAAGTTATGAAATCTACTTCAAAATATTTCTAAATGCTATTGAGGTATCCAAAAACAATAGTGTTCTTGACCCTACTGGTGAACAATTCACTCCACGACACCAGAAATACTGTGAGCATGCACTGAAGAACAGATGGTGAAGCACATCACAATGACCCTGTGACCTCATGACCCCATGACCTGGTGACCCAGAGGATGGACATGATGGGGGACGGTTAGTTCCGCTCACCTCACCTCTAAGGCAGGAGGGATTGACCAGAGGGGAGAAGGGGACGAATGGAGGCTGAGAAAGGCCACTAGATCAGAAACCACAAGAGCCATACAGTGAACAGCCCTGAGGAGGCAAACTGCAGGCGGAGAGAGAGACAAGGGAAGCCCAGAGTTAAACACACACACACACACTCACTATGGAAGGCCATCAGAGACAAAAGTCTAACTGAGGACTGTCAAGTATAGTGTTGTATTTAGTACTCGTTTAGGGAAACAAAAATTGCAGCAAGGTGCCATAAATCTAGCCAAATTCCATATACGCATGACCAATTTTACTATCATAAAACATACGTTAAATCAAACAACTTCCTAATTAACTTAATTATTAAAAACAAGAATTAATAAACTTGTTAAAAAGTGTCAATAAAACAACTGTTACACATTAAAGTTTTATCTTTGAATCTATTAATCATTAACTTACTTATTTTTTTTAAATGTACTTATTATATTGACTTATATTATTTACGTATTAATTTTAAGGCCATCGTAACAAAATAATCGTTAGTTCTATTCATGATAGTTCATGATATTTCTATTTACAAGAAATTGGTAAATTACCAATCTTTACCAAAGCCTCTCCACTTAACTGTGGGTCTCGAGCGTCTGCCATTGTTGTAGTTAAAATTTTTTACCCGTGTTTGCAGTTCTAATCAAATTCACATCTAACTTGTGTAACCCCGCCAGTTCTACACCACCCAACTCGACTCTTTACATGGGCGTCGGTTGCTCTAACAAGGGGGCTGAAGACCATTGCTTCTAGTGTTTTTTTTAGTGGTCAGAGGTTTACTCACATTGTATTGTGGGCAATATTAGCTGTTAGAGTGTGCATAAATCAGCACTTTGAATTTCTACTTGAAATAGTAAACCATCCAGGGGACTTTGGAATACTCATTTCAGCATACTATGATTTGGGATACTCTTAAGCCTGGTTTATACTTTTGCGTCAAGTGATCAGCGTGACCCATGACTAGGCCCACACAGAATCTGCGCGCGCAGAATTCCGCAGATTTCTAGCCCATCATTAATTCTGTTTATTTACTTGAGTAAATGTGTGTAAATCAGAATCTTCAGTTTTTAAATTACACATATTTCACATATTAAGGTTTTAGTTATGAGATTCCCAAAATAATTCTGCAGAAATCCGCAGATTTTTACCAAAATTTACCAAAAAAAACGTCCGCAGATTCCGTCTGGCCCTACCCATGATGCAAGCCTTGCGCGTAGCCATGCATTTATACTTCTGCGCGCTGTTTCCAATATTATCTACCTGCAAAATCAGAAGCTGCACTTTCAGGACGGCAATTCTAGGACCCTAATGCGGTTCTGAAAGTGCAGCCTCTGATTTTGCAGGCAGATGCTACTCGCTGTTTCTGTTGCTCTGCAGTAACACTTCCCAAACGCTAGCTGGCAGTAGGTGTTTATGTTCCTCTGTGTCGAGTTAAGGTAAACAAAAAACAACAGTCTCCATCCGGAGCTCCTTCACAGGACTCCACACTTGTAAACACTCTCTGCATCGGGCTCGCAGCTCTTGCCTCCGCCCACACTCGTCAGCATTACCAAGCCGACCAATCACAGAGCTTGCGATACGCGTAAGCCGATTTATACTTCTGCTTCAAGCGCATGCGTAAGCTACGGCGCAGCCTACGCATGGACGCATAGCCCCTCGCTGTCGGCGACGTTGACGCGCACCTCTCAAAAAATGTAATGCGTATTGCAAGCTGTGTGATTTGTCGGCTTGTATCGCTGACTGTTGTTTTGTGTTTACCTTATGATTAAAGTTGTTGCACGTCCGCCGGTTCCAGCCTCAAAATGAGCGAATTTGAGCCACTTGTACATTAAGAAAGTGTTCTGAAAAAACAAAACACCAGCGAAGAAACTCGACACAGAGGAACATAAACACCTACTGCCAGCTAGCGTTTCGGAAGTGTATTGCAGAAACAGCGCGCAGAAGTATAAATCACTTGACGCAGAAGTATAAACCAGGCTTTACATTTTTTGAGAGGTGCGCGTCAACGACGCAGACGGCCACAGCGAGGGGCTATGCGTCCCCGCGTAGGCTGCGCTGTAGCATAAGTGTGCGATTTACGCAGAAGTATAAATCGGCCTTAAATCAGCCTTTAAGGGGCCATTCAGATAGGGTGGTGTACATAAATTGCTAGGTGACCATCAACCGTTTTCTCTGAGGATGACAAGACAAAACATTGCTGTCACTCTGATACAAGTTTTATTATGGAGATTATTAAAAAGAACTGCTGTGTTTGGGTGCTCAGTGTTTGTCAATATGCAGACACAAGCTGTGCGCCTCCATTGGGAATAACAAACTTTGTGCATGGAAAAGACACGATATCTGAGCGGTCGCCATTTTGTTTGCGCTCTCCAGCAGTTGATCTTCTTGCACAGACATGCTGGATTCACCTGATTTATTTATAAATGGGTTGCGGATCTATTTGGCAGTTCGGGGGTCCTTCACTGGGCCTTTTACCCTTCACAAAGAATTTTTCCAAAGACGTCTGTTTCTTACTCATTTTGCTGCTTGTGGGTTAACTTTTGGTGCTCAAGTGACAGCAGTGGCACCCTCAGAAAACTTTCTTAGGGGTGGCCAGAAGAGGCTGCACCAAATCTTGGGGTGGCACACGAAAAATAATTCAGTGTTATGTCATATTTTTGTTTCTGGTAAATGAAATAATGTGTTTTTAATTAATTTAATTAATTACTCTTTAAATATTGCAATTTATTCCATGCAATAATTCAGCAAGTACATGTGCAAACCAAATAAAAATCTATTTTTGGTTTAAAGACTCTTTTTATGTATATGAATAACTTTTCAGTTATTTTTGACATATGTTTATTGTACAGCACACAGTATATGCCATGTCTAAAATTAATAAAGATTAATGAATGAATTAATAAAACAAACAAGTTAACAAACTGAACAAAAGTCCTTACTATATACACACACTCACTATACAGACCCTAATATTATCAATTATCCATTATCCTAATATTATCATAATTCCATTTTGAGCCACAATATTATTAATATAGATTCTTCTATTGATGTACCTTAAGGTAAATATTAAATTGACATTACTGTCTATTGAAGATGTGTGTGTGCTGTCAATGACGATCAAGGAGGGGGAGGGGCAGTGAATCAGCTACATCAGTGGCACCAATCAATCCACAATAATTTAGTAGCTGCTTTTTATTTATTCATTGAAATATTGTGAATTTACGCAAGTACACTTAAATTAATAATATCAACAGCAAAATCATATTGGGGTGGCCACCTCTTGGGGGCGCCCCTGAGTGACGGAGATGTAACCGAGAGAATATGGTCGTTTTCAAAATAAAATATTGTTCAGACTCAAATAATGAACAAAACAGAAATAATGAATGATTTCTTTTGCGGCCTGATACCAATTGATCCACAGACTGTTACCAGTCCGTGGCCCAGGGGTTAGGGACCACTGTCCTAAGTTATTATATATCTTGAACATATTGTTTTCCTATTTCTAACGGGTCCGTTATTACATCACAATTATAATATCATGTCATGTAGACCTTGTGCTACGCTTTGCTTTTTAAAAACCCACTCATGAGCATCGCATCTCACATTTTTAGAAGTAAAGATTTGCTCTGTGTGAATGAGCCCTACTTCTTTTTTTGAATACTATTTAGGATGGACAGTATGCAAATTAGGACGCAGCATTGCATTTAAATGGAAAAAGAAATAATTCAAAATCAAAAATAGTTCTAAATAAAAACAGTTTCCTGGTTTTCTTGCTAATTCTATTGTAGTTAGACTAATTAATAATAATGTTATAAGGCTAACGCTTTGTTTTATGGTGTCCTAGTTACACTTCCTATTGTAATAGTGGTAAATGCAACTACTGTAACCCTAAGCCTAACCCTCGACCTAGTAAGTGCATGTAGTTAATTAATATTACTTAATAGTACTTAAATGTATAGCTAAACTGTAAAAAATAAAGAAATTAAATGAAACTCAATATAATGTTAACCTTTTATAAGGCGTGCATTGAAATACTCAAACCCTGGAGTCTTACTGGGGTTATTACAAGACTATTATGACTTAAAAAATAAATAATATTGTAATCAATGTTAATGAAGTTACCATATATGGTTCTCAACCCAATGTTAGTGTTTTATTAAAGCTTTAAAGCTCATTCAGTACACTTAAGGAGATTTTTTTCCCACGTCAACAAGCAACCAATAGCACTGCTCTATTTGAGGCTGTATTTGCATATGCAATGAGACTGTACAATCATGTTTATTCATTGAAGATATTATATGTGCATATGACGAACATCAGATGCTATAATTCTTGCCAAAAAATGGACACGTGTACACTCTCACATTGCAAGTGCTGACCAAATTTTGGTAAAAGACTTCTGACACAGATTGCCTTCCATAACACATTCATAGACTGTCAAAAGTATGTTTATCCTTGTTTTAATATGAGGAAGACTGAACTTTCAGACAACACACACACACACACACACACACACACACACACACACACACACATTCATTCACTCAAAAAAGGTTTAAAGTCAGCATGAAACTTGACTTAAATCTGGAATATTTTTTCTTTAAATCTATGAAAGTTGATTTTCGTTCTTCCTCCAGAGTGTTTCCATGCATTTTTTTAAAGTTTATTGGTTTAACCTTTATAATATGCATATTATATACTATTATAATATGCATATTTTATAATATATGAGTATTATAAAAAAATCATTCCTTTATAATACACATTATTAATGACTGTTAATACTGAGAATTTTTACAGTAATTTTTTAAAGTCTGGATGCTTTTTTTTTTTTTTTTACAAAAAAAATAGATTCATATTTTAACACCATTTCATTGTCAAAACTATATTCACTATAAGTGATAACAAAATCTAAATAAGTAAATAAAATGACAGTTATATAAGATGGAGCAGTGGGTAGCTCTCTCGCCTCACAGCAAGAAGGTCGCTGGTTCGAGCCTCAGCTGGGTCAGTTGGCATTTCTGTGTGGAGTTTGCATGTTCTCCTCATGTTTGCGTGAGTTTCCTCCGGGTGCTTCGGTTTCCCCCACAAGTCCAAACACATGCGGTACAGGTGAATTGGGAAAGCTAAATTGGCCGTAGTGTGTGTATGTGTGAATGGAAGTGTATGGGTGTTTCCCAGTGATGGGTTGCAGCTGGAAGGGCATCCACTGCATAAAAAAATATGCTGGATAAGTTGGCGGTTCATTCTGCTGTGGTGACCCCAGATTAATAAAGGGACTAAGCCGAAAAAAAATGAATGTGTTATATAAGATATCCATCGTATGTTGAATTTTTTTTCTTAAATATGTTGTATTTATTGTATTTAAATTTGTATTTATGTATTTAGCTTGTTATTACAATGCTTTAATTTAACATATGCAAATAAGATCAGAAATTTGTCTTGAAGATAATAATCCTGATCTCATGTTGACTTTAAACATACAGAAAGGAAGGAGAAAGAAGAGACAGGAAGAAGCGGAAGGAGACGCTGCTGTTCATTAGACACAAAAACAGCACTTACTGCTCCAGGATTATAAAGTGCTGATGAATGCAGTGTCTAAATCTGTTAAACCGAGGGTTCCCAACATATACAGGGAGTGCAGAATTATTAGGCAAATGAGTATTTTGACCACATCATCCTCTTTATGCATGTTGTCTTACTCCAAGCTGTATAGGCTCGAAAGCCTACTACCAATTAGGCATATTAGGTGATGTGCATCTCTGTAATGAGAAGGGGTGTGGTCTAATGACATCAACACCCTATATCAGGTGTGCATGATTATAAGGCAACTTCCTTTCCTTTGGCAAAATGGGTCAAAAGAAGGACTTGACAGGCTCAGAAAAGTCAAAAATAGTGAGATATCTTGCAGAGGGATGCAGCACTCTTAAAATTGCCAAGCTTCTGAAGCATGATCATCGAACAATCAAGCGTTTCATTCAAAATAGTCAAAAAAAGTCAACTCCCAGTCCTACTGCCAGTTTCTGGAAGACACCTTCTTCAAGCAGTGGTACAGGAAGAAGTCTGCATCCTTCAAGAAAAACATGATTTTCATGCAGGACAATGCTCCATCACACGCATCCAAGTACTCCACATCATGGCTGGCAAGAAAGAGTCTAAAAAAAGAAATACTAATGACATGGCCTCCTTGTTCACCTGATCTGAACCCCATAGAGAACCTGTGGTCCATCATCAAATGTGAGATTTACAAGGAGTGAAAACAGTACACCTCTCTGAACAGTGTCTGGGAGGCTGTGGTTGCTGCTGCACGCAATGTTGATGGTGAACAGATCAAAACACTGACAGAATCCATGGATGGCAGGCTTTTGAGTGTCCTTGCAAAGAAAGGTGGCTATATTGGTCACTGATTTGTTTTTGTTTTGTTTTTGAATGTCAGAAATGTATATTTGTGAATGTTGAGATGTTATATTGGTTTCACTGGTGAAAATAAATCATTGAAATGGGTATATATTTGTTTTTTGTTAAGTTGCCTAATAATTATGCACAGTAATAGTCACCTGCACACACAGATATCCTCTTAACTAAAAACTAACTAAAAACTACTTCCAGAAATATTCAGCTTTGATATTAATGAGTTTTTTGGGTTCATTGAGAACATGGTTGTTGTTCAATAATAAAATGAATCCTCAAAAATACAACTTGCCTAATAATTCTGCACTCCCTGTAGTGGTGAGTTTTTAGCTTATGTTAGCACAAAAACACAGACTACATTATCTGTAATGTTCATATGATGAACATATTTTAAAGGAACAATTCACAGTTTTGTAAATAGCTCATTTTATAACACCCCTAGAGTTAAACACTCCAGATTTACCATTTTTGAACTCATTCAGCTGATCTCCGGGTCTGGCAGGAGCACTTTTTGTCAGGGTTCTGCCACTCTGGTCTTGTTAATTCTTGTTTTGGTGGTTTAGACACTAGTTCTGTCTTGTCCTGTATGTTGTGCTCAGCTCGAGTTTTCTTGGGTCGAGCACTCATTTTCTGTTATTGTGTGTTTTTGTATGAGCGTCGTCGTGACCGCGCTCAGGCCGAGCGAACTCCCGCTTGATGCGGGCGTGCAAGGTTTGCGCGTGCTTAGGACGCGTGCTCTTGTACTTGTGTTTGTTCTGTCGGCAGTGAGCTGTTTCATTCTCAGCGTCTCAGTCTGGTCGGTTTCGGTTGGCACTGAGATGAAACATGCTCGTTGCATATGTGTGAGCGCAAGGTAAGGTGTTCATTTATCGTGTGCTTGTGTCTTGCATCTGTTTATGTTGGTGTTGTCTAAGCATGTGGCTCTGTGCTTTGTGAACACTCGGTTAATGAGTTCTCTCATTTGGCTGTGTGTTCTAGTCTCGTTTTGTGTGAGCACATGTGTTGTTTGTGTCATGTGCTCTCTCGTCTATTGTCTAGTCCCACCCTCCTTGTTAACCCATTATTAGTTTACTATGTTCATCTGTTTGTTTGTCATTATTTCTGCTTATATTCTCCTCATGTCTGCTGTCCTGTGCCAGTTCGTTGTCAATACTCCACTGTGTTCCTGCTCCAGTCCTGTCTTGCCAGCCCAGTCAAGTTTGTGTGCCTTTTTGTGTTTGGTTATGTTTATCTCCCTCTGCGTGGTGTTTGTTGTCTTTTTGTTTTGTTTTTAGCAAACAAAAACCATCATTTCCTGCAACTGGGTCCTCACCTCATCTCCTTCAAGCCCCAACCCTGACACTTTTAGCTTAGTATAGCACAGATCAGTGAGTCGGATTAGACCATTAGTATTTTTGATTATTTTCCAATCTAAATCATTCAATTCAAGTTCAAAGACCTGGAAATGGACTGATTAGATTGATAATTTGTAAATTTAACTCTTATTACTCTAGGAGACTTGTAAAACGAGCACATTTCCGAAAAGAAAAAAAAAGTGGAGTGTTCCTTTAAGCTTTTCTCTGTAGTTTCACATCTTTGTCTTTTGTTTACTTCTGATACATTTGTTACACACTTTATTTAAATTCAGTTTTTTAACATAAACATTTAATAGATAGTACACTAACCCAGACATGCTTGATATTTAGGATGCAACCAAAATTATACTATATATAATGATAACCCAAAATTAAATGAAAGATCATTTGAAAAATGCTAGTTGATGGGATCTATCGACTTCTATAGTTTTTTTTAACCATGAAAGTCATTGGTTGTCAACAACCAGCATTCTTCAAAATATCTTCCTTTGTGTTCAACAGAATAATTTTAGCATGAACTATAAACCATTTCAATGTTTTCAACTCATTGGCCCATGAACATTTCCTGCTTGTTATTAAACTATTTCATAACTGTATCACGAGGCAATTCAATCATATCTCAATGTTAAAACCGCTAATATAACATTATCAGTATGTAGAGATGGGTACAGAAAAGTACTTTATCAGTATCGGTGCTAAACTATAAAAGACAGAAGTTTTGATAAGCTCTGACGTTAACGGTTCTGCTATTGATACTGGAGAGTTATTGCTGAATAAACATTACTCACAGTAGAATAATTTAACTGACCAACCTTTTCTAATTTGCCATATTTGATATTCGTCTGCACAGTTGGCAATCTCACATAAGAAATGCTCATGTTTCCGGCGAGCATGTCAAGTATAAAAGCCTTCACAGTTCTCGGCTGTGTGCGCAGACTCAGCGGAGGCTCGCGCTAAGCGCACACACAGCTCGTAAGCTTACGGAGTGAGCCAAACGAGTTGTATTTCCCGAGTAGACAGCGACACTGCCTGTTGCAACAAACGCAACAAGTTGTTTTCATGTACAAGCTGAAACGCAATCAATCTGGCTTAGTGAAAGTGTCTTTCAAAAGTGCATTAACTGCAATGAAAAGTAATGAAACGTTTTTGACCGCCTAGCTACTAACGGTAACATTACATCATCATCATTGTTATGCCAGCAGTCAATCACCTAAATTAGTATAACATTAATAGTTAAATAAACACACACATTCGGTTACAATGAAAACAGTATTTTTTTCTGCAGTAGCCTAAATAAATCTTAAACATTAAAAATGCTTTCACATCAGCTGTATTTACAAATATAGTCTATGAATAGGCGAATAATAAACTATGCTAATTAAGAAATTTAAAAAAACTGCTTATTTTTACATTGCAAGATGCTCCAAAACTGTTAAAAACACAGTTAACTCTCGAAACACTGTTAACTCATTTATGTGAATGCGTTAATGAAAAGTCATAAACATTGTCTCATACTGCATTTTGCAGCTCAAAGAGGGTATTTTCAACTGCAGGGAGCAGAATAAACCAAGAAAGGTCCCGACAGTCAAACATGTTGATCTTTCGCCAGAAGGATGGTTAAAAGTCATTTTCCATCAAACCATTGTACATTCTTTTACAGGAAAAAAATAATTTATTTGTTTTACAATTATTGGTTTCGTTTTATTTTACATTAAAAACTAAATAATAAAGCAAAGTGTTGTTCATTCTGTTCAATTTGTTTGTGTTGTTTTATTTTTATGAAAAAAACACATACAAAAAGTACCGATAAGAGAACCGTTAAAGTACCGTACCGATAAGTGGTATCGATAAAAGTAGTAATTCCGTTAAAACCTTAACGATACCCATCCCTATCAATATGTGGCTCTTTTTAGATTCTCAGAAGCTATAGGAATTAAAAATGTCAAACAGGAAATACGTTGGGACCATTGTTTTTGTTTACATCCCTCAAAATGGTCTATACTTTTAAGGTGTCCTTGTTACAGTGTAAATGTTCATAGAACTAAAACCTAAGGGAAGTGTTTTTGTAACAGATCACAGTTTTTTAGTCAGCGATCAGACAAAAATATTATTACGTTAACCTCTTAAGGCCCAAGGTGTTTTTTACATGCATTTTTTATTTCTCTTTGCTATTTGGGCTTATTGGAACCTAATTAGAATAAAAATCTAAGTGTCATCTTTTGATGTGATGTACTTTTAGAGAAAAATGATGTCCATATATGTGGACTCGTAGTCCGAATTTACATAAAACACTTTTTCCTGAATTTTTTAAATGCATGTATAACATATATATATATATATATATATATATTAACTTGCTTTGACTATCAGAGAGTAAAAACTATTTTTTTACCCCATTTTGGACAGTTAAAAATAGGGTTTGGGACATTTCATATGCTGCAAAACAGATGCAGGATGACACTGTATGACTGTAACAAAATATAAAAAAATTCAAAGTATTTTAAATAGCCACTTAAGAGCTAAAATGTGCTGTCTATGTATGTGGACACTCAAGCCCTAGAGGTTAAAAACATATTACAGAAACAGCACTGCAAGACACTTTTGGTTTAAACAAACTGAGCCTAGAAGCTGTATTTTTAATAAAAATAAAATGAAGAAATAATCAGCTGAATAAAAATAAACTCTAAAATATTCAGTACAGTGAAAAATTCACTGTTACTACTTCTGTTGCTGATAACACTAAACATAGAAATCTAACATTATAATTTGTACAACCCATATTCATTTTTAATCTCATTTTCAATAAATGATTTAGTTCTTTACTCATAAAACTTCATGTTTCATTGCTAGATGATCATTTTTGGAGAATTATTTTGTGGCATATTTTTGATGGCTGGTTGTCGCCACCTATTGGCTAAATAATGTAACTACTGCCTACAACTTTCATTTTTGAGCATCAAGTTAAATGAACGTGATGATGATTTTAATATTTATCATAAACATCAGTGGTTTATCTAAACTATAAAATGTTCTCCCAGTACTTCTGTATGAATCACAGATCAACCGTGATCCGTTACACCCCTACTATAAAGTTTGAGTTGAGACAAGCTGTATTGACAGTACATTTCATTTACTGGCCAGTGCTGATTTGTTCTCACATTGAGTTCTTCCAAGTTGATTTGTGATTTGATGTGTGTGTGTGTGTGTGTGTGTGTGTGTGTGTGTGTGTGTTTTGTGAGACTAACCTGCCAGGCTTCTAACTGCTGAGACAGGTTGAGTTTCTGCTGTATGGCGTCCAGCAGCTGACTGTTCAAAGACATGATGTCGATCTTACACTTGGCCAGCTCCATCTCCACCGCTTTCTTCCTGTGGCAGAAGAAAAAATGAACAGAAGTGAGAATGGCATAATGGCAGAAACAGGTACAGCATGCAGAAATTGTCATATCTCTACTGCTGGGAAAAGATTAATCGCATACATAATAAAAGTCTTATATATACACACATACATAAAAACAAAACAACACAATTTTTGCATATATATTTACATTTATTTATAAGTTGTATCATATACATATATATATATTATATCTAAATATAAATAAACGTTCTCAAATATGTCCATGCATGTGTGTATTTATATATAAAATAGAATAGTAAAGTTCGTATACAAACTTTATGGTGTCTTGAGAAAGCCTCGTCTGAAAGGTTTAAGTCATTTTAAAGTTTAAATAACTCAAGTAGTTTTGAAGAAGTTTGAAACAGTTGTGGCTAGGTGGTTGCTAAGGCGTTGCTAAGGTGTTGCTATGATGTTGCTAAGTTGTTTCTAGACGGTTGCTAGGGTGTTCTGAGTGATTGCTAGGTGGTTGCTAAGGCGTTGCTAGGTGGTTGCTAGGGTGTTCTAAGTGGTTGCTAAGGTGTTGTAGGTCATTACTAAGGTGGTTGCTAGGGTGTACTAAGTAATTTCTAGGTGGTTGCTAAGGTGCTGCCAGGCGGTTGCTAAGGTGTTCTGAGTGGTTGCTAGGGTGTTCTGATTAGTTGCTAGGCTGTTGCTAAGGCATTACTATGTGGTTGCTAAAGTGTTCTGAGTGGTTGCTAAGGTATTTCTGGGTCGTTGCTAGGTGGTTGCTAGGGTGTTCTGAGTGGTTGCTAAGGTGTTGCTAGGCGGTTGCTTAAGCGTTGCTAAGAGGTTGCTAATGTGTTCTGAGTGTTTGCTTGGCAGTTGCTAACAAATTAGCATGGTTATAGTATGAATAGGGCTGTTAAAATTAGCGCGTTAACGCACACAATTAATTTGAAACATTTAACGCAGTTGCAGGTTTTTTTATTTCCTGTTGTGGCCAACATGTGTTCAGGGCCGGCGCGTCCATAGAGGCAACCTAGGCAGCTGCCTTGGGCAGCAGAATAGTGAGCGAACCCCCCCCCCGGTCTACTACCTCCCTACCGGTCCTCACTTTCATCCACGAACCGGTAACTTTCTATGTCACTTTCGGGTTGAGGGCGGTTGGTGTTGAGGTGAGGTGTTGCTAGGTGGTTACTAGGGTGTTCTGACTGCTTGCTAGGTGGTTGCTAGGTTGTTGCTAAGATATTGCTAGGTGGTTGCTAAGGTGTTGCTAGGGGGCTGCTATGGTGTTCTACGTGGTTGCTAAGGCATAGCTAGGTGACTGCTAAGGTGTTGCTAGGCGGGTGCTAAGATGTTCTAGTTCGTTGCTGAGGTATTGCTAGGTGGTTGCTAGGGTGTTCTGAGTTGTTGCCAGGCGGTTGCTAAGGTGTTCTAAGTGGTTGCTACACAGTTGCTAGAGTGTTCTGATTAGTTGCTAGGTTGTTGCTAAGGCGTTGCTATGTGGTTGCTAGGGTGTTCTGAGTGGCTGCTAAGGCGTTGCTAGGTGGTTGCTAAGGTGTTGCTAGGGTGTTCAGAGTGGTTGCTAGGGTGTTCTGAGTGGCTGCTAAGGCGTTGCTAGGTGGTGGCTAAGGTGTTGCTAGGGTGTTCAGAGTGGTTGCTAGGGTGTTCTGAGTGGTTGCTAGGCGGTTGCTAGGCCATTCCTAAGGTATTCTAGGTTGCTGCTATGGTGTTGATAGGTGGTTGCTAAGGGGTTGCTAAGGTGTTCTGAGCAGTTGCTAGGCAGTTGCTAACATAAATTAGCATAGTTATAGTATGAATTAGCATTATACTAGCATGAATTAACATGTTGTTAGCATAGTTCTAATATGAATTAACATGTTGCTAGCATGTTGCCAGTATAAATTAGCATGAATTTAGTATGAATTAGTATGTTGCTAGTAAGTTTATAATATAAATTAGCATGTTTGCTAGTATGATTAGTATGTTTCTAGTATGGATTAGTATTTTTCTTTATCTTAATTAGTAATTTTCCGAATTTTCCGGGTCAGTTTTTGTAAAACCGTGAGTTGGATCAGTTGGAAAAGATAAAGCAACACAAGTCAGACCAGTTTGAAGGTTTGGAGTAAGTTTGGTGGTTGTAGTATGAACAGTCTAGGACAGGGATGGGCAAACTTGATCCTGGAGGGCCCGTGTCCCTGTAGACTTTTGCTCCAACCCTAATCTAACACACCTGCCTGCAGCTTTCTAATGATCTTGAAGACACTGATTAGTGTGTTAGACTAGTGTTGGAGCAAAAGTCTGCAGGGACACCGGCCCTCCAGGATCAAGTTTGCCCATCCCTGGTCTAGGAGGAGATGCATATAGAAATTAGTCTCAGAAGAAGAAGAACTGTATGTAGTATAAGAGTATGTTGGCTTTCTCAAGCCACCATAATAATATGTGTTTGTAAAACAAACCTTTATTCTGGATGGGCTTGATCGTGATTAATCTCAGCCCAGCTTTAGTAAAAACTGATCCTTTTCTGAGATTAAAGGCATAATATGTTTGATTTCTTTCATTAAAATATGTATATAACCACTTTAACTGTTATATATAGTATTTTGCTGACTTGTGTACTTACATCATCCCCAATGTTTTGATGAATGATCAAATCCAGAGAAATCATCAACTAGTGAGACGGAGTGTGTGCTGTGTGTTTATGCTAATGACTAGTCTGGAGAATAACGGTATTAATGGCAAAGTATCACCAAAAGCAACTTTTCTCTTATTTTCCATGTATGTTTTTTGACTGCTGTTAGCCATTAACTTGCATTTTATTAATTACCAATGATTAGTTAAAAAAAAAATAATATTCGGCTTGCTTAGGGTAAATAAATGAACCGCAGTGTGCAGTTATTGATGTTTAATAGTGTCTTACTTGGCAATGGCTTCATCTCTGTCTCGTATGGCGCTCTGCAACTGTTCGTTGGGTTCATGTACTTCTGTCATCGCTCTCAATCGCTCATTCTCCTCTCTTGAAGAAGAAACCTCCACTGAGAGCAGCGCCACCTTCAGGATATACAGAACAACCACAGGACAGATGAATTAACTGAGGTATTTATGTTTTGAATGATAGAGATCGACCGTATTGTGCATGAGTCACTTCTCCACATGTATAAAACATGTTGAACTCTGCCCTCTGGTAGTTTTATCAAGCTTTGTATACCCAAACTTGGTCACTACTCTTTTAATGTTTTCTGAGCTTGGATGCATACAAATTTGTTGTAGGAGACTCCAACATAATACTAGGACACTTTAAAATGCCTGGTTTTTAAAAAGATTACATGTCTGCACCTGATTATGTAGCTGTAGCGCCTCCTCCTGGCTGCTGTGTGTTTTCTCCTGCTCCTGTTCATAGAGTTCTCTGAGATCTCGAAGCTCCTCACTCAGTTTACGAACCTGCTCTTCTAAAACCTCCTCATCGCTGCGCCGCGAACCCTGAAAACACACAGACACATGCTAAACTGCAATACTGTAGTAAAGCCTGCAGATTTCAGTGTGATGAGTGTTAGGGGTGCTGCTAGAGGAGGGGGGATTCTAAGAGCCCACACACGTTTGGGGCCCCCAGAGATATGCCTTATTGGTAATAATAACACTAATAATAACTGTTAAATGATAGAAATTATGAATGTATCTACAAAAGAGTTACAAATAAAACTAAATTATAGCTCATTTCTCTCTCTCCAGTCAAATTACACCACTCCTCCTATTCACTGCATGGTTCTGTCCATTCTACAAGAGTAGAGACTATGGATCATTTTACCGACTCGTACCTTTCTTGAGTCTTGTTCAGCAAAATGAATTCAATATGACAACATATCATTAAAATGTTATGAGTTGCTTCAAAACACATCTACATCTAGCCAAAAGGTTGACCATATTCCTAACTAGAATGCTGTAAGATAGAGAAAATAATAATTAAAGAGCCCCTATTATGGGTTTTTGAAAATGACCTTCATGTAGTGTGTAACACAGCTCTTAGTGAAGGGAAATATCCAGCTAAAGCTTAAATCTGAAAGTGGACAGTTTTTTAAACCATTGATTCATCTATAAAAGAGTCGACTCATAGTGGTTTAAATGAATCGTCTTTATAACGAATCTTCAGCCGTCTCGGCGTGACGTCATTACAAAACATAATGGTTGCGCGCGCAGACCTGGCAAAATTCAAACCTGCGGCCCCGCCCACTAACACAGCAGCAAGACGCTCATGAAGACGCTGTGTTTACCTGGATATTATTGGAAGTGTGAGGGAAAAGGAGTCGTTCAGAAATCTGCACGCTTACAATGGTCGATCTATCACTACACAGCTCATGCATTAGTTTCTGCCTCCATCTTGTAATGGACAGACAAGACACCAGCTGCAGTTGAAGGCTGCGCAGAGCGTGAGTCATCTGACATTAAGCAAGTGAGTGACGCGAGCAGCCGAAAACATTCAGAAACTTAAGCTTAAAGGCTTCTCAACGCCGCGTTTCTGTTGCACATAATGAAATTGCTGCAACTAAATAAAGTTATGCCACCTGTGTGCTAGTTTAAAGTTCCGAGCTTATAGCTACACTAAGGCTAATATTCATGCACACTGGATTAACTATAGCAGCGGGCCATTCGCATATTGCGTCTTTTACGCGCGCAAGTTCGTTATTTCCAATATTAGAATATATGCCAATATGCGTGTGCAAGCAGAGCAATTCCAGACGCACCGAGTAGAAAACATCTCACGCCGAGCGGTGAGAGTTGTGCGTGGCTTTCAGTGCAATGTAAACAAAAGATATGTTAGAAGAATTATTACAAATACTTATAATGATTCATGATCAGACTATATTATCATACAACCTAAATCTATAATTGTTACATCCATAATTGTTATGCAGTTCAAAACAAAACATATGAATGAGTCTGAATGTAGATGAAGCCTACTTGAGAAATGCTGTTTTTGTTGTGCTCCAAAATACAACATTTGAATGTTTGTAAATAGCCACACTGTACAATGCAGTTACGTTATGTAGTTTCAAAATACAATATATTAACATTTTAATGTAGAAAAACACAAAGTGGGTGTCTTAAGGAGCATGTGGGCTCGTATATGCTGTTGTGTCATCACTTATATTGCAAGTCATATCTCTCCGGCCCCTCATTTGGGATGCTTTTCATGAACTGGCCCCCATGACAAACTAAATGAATAGCCGTGCTATAGAGCGAAACAGACAGCAAAATGGGATAATGCAAGTTTGCAAACTCCTGGTTGGAGAAAGACGAGTTTAAACAGTGGCTGAAGCCTGTCGCTGAAAACAACCACGTCATTTATTCTTATTAGGTTTGTTTCTTCCGAGCTTATCTGAGTTCTGTTGCACAGTTGTGCTCCATTCATTTATTTAACTACAACTGTTTATTAGCAACTGTTTATTAAGTTAAAGGTTTGATACTGATTAGAGCTTGAAGTAGCGACAAGGTCTTAAAATATTCTGAGAAGGTCTTTAAAAAGTCTTAAAAGGGTATTGAAATCCCCTTTAGGATTCCTGCATATACCGTGTTATCAATGCATACTGTGTTAGCCAGAAGGAAACGTGATTAGGTCACATTTCGAGTTTTTGACTCAAAACTGAGGACATAAGAAATGAACGAATCAAATCTATATGTGACTCTGACTGCATATGATTGGCTTATGTCTTTCACGTGATGAACGAATTACTCAAACCCAAAATAAGACTCAAATATATTAGGGTTGTCAAGATACTGGAATTCGGTACTAGTCGATACTGACGTTTTAAAAACGTCCACTTCCTGCTAACATTTGAGCGCTGTTGAGTGTGTTCTTAAACAGCGCTGATTTGCCATTGTTTTCACGTGCTCAACAGAAATGACTGTGATTGGCTGTGAAGGTCATCAGTTCACTGAACTCATCACTGTTTACTGAGTGTAACTACAAATACAGGGACACTGGAGCATTGTAAAGCCGAGATTCATCAGTTGATTGCTTGTATGTCACCTTATAGACAAACCAGCTGATCGACGTGACTTTGAAACAATCGAGTGTCCCTTTATCTGTGGTTACACTCAGTAAACAGCAGTGAGTTTGGTGACCTGATGACCTTCACGGCCAATCAGTCATTTCTGTTGAGCACATGAACACAATGGCAAATCAGCACCGTTTAAGATAGGGCTGTGTATTAGCAAGGGCCTCACGATACGATATATATCGCGCTACATGGGTCACGATACCATATATCGCGATACAATAAATATTGTGATATATTGCAATAGTTTGTATTAGTATGTGTGTCACATTATATTGACAACTTGATAAATTCGGCAGACAAATTAAAATTCCAATTCCAATTTATTTTCCATCCATTTCAATTCACTAAAACTGCACCGTGTGATTGAACAGAGAACTTTGTATATTGTAAAAGCTTACAAATGGCATTTATTTTTTGTCTAATTCAGTAGTCCCTGGTATAGCGTTTAGGGTTGGGCGATGTTGACCAATTTGGCATCGTAAAACATGTGAAACATGGCGATGGACCATGGCATCGTCGTCATAGGGGGAGGTGAACTAATTATTTATGAATAATGAATAAATTCATAACTAATTAATTATTTGTAGCCTACCGTTTCAACTACCTGACCTGCATGGCCTTTGTTTTACTCATAATCAAATCATAAATAAATAAATAAACAAATAAAGATAAGTTACACACAAATTACCACCTGTCAATCACTTTTTTCCGCAGGACTCTGGCATGACTAGGCAGAGTGAACCGTGCCGTTATGGGGTCCACACACTTGCTTGGTAAAAAAGCTGCACAACCAACAGGAACTAACCAACAGTATCTGAGGTTTTCACAAAAATTACTTAGCACAAGCGTGAAAGCGAAAGACTGAAGCAGTGTACTGACGCTGTGACACGTTACCTGAATCAAAAGACTAAAGAGTCGTTAAATAAAGACAAGATTAAATAAATATCACGTTTAACAACTAACTTATAGTGAGACGCAATCCAGCGGTCCATCCTTGATAAACCGTACCAATGACTGTATAAAATATAGTGTCCGTACACTTCTCTGGAGTTCAGAGGAGCGCATGACAGTTTGTGTGTGTGTGTGTGTGTGGGGCTGTGGCTGTGTGTGTGAGTGGTCACGTGATGTGGGTTTTCAGCAGACGGAGGGCTGTTCAGAAATGCTTGGTGAAACGCCAGCTTGGATGTGGATCATTTTCGTTCTAAAATGCCATTTTAAAACTAAGCTATATCAGTGTAAACAGGGCCTGAGTGTGTGTTTTTCACGAGCGGGTTTGCAATGGGGGCGGTGCGGAGGATCGGTGATGCCGCCTCAGCAGCATCATGATGTCTATAGGCCATCGGCGATGGCATCGTCTATCGACCCAACCCTAATAGCGTTAAAACCAAAGTGCAGCCACACGTAAAAGCTGGAGGCACCATTATATTTTATGCCATGCTCACTCTTGCTTACTTCTGATCCCGTACTACTTGGCGTTTTGTTGATCGCGAGTTAAGGACATGTACAGGAGCGGAGGAGGACGTCATTTGGCACAACTTGAATCGATACTTGAGGTTGGACTATCCATACACTATCGTAAAAGAAACTATCGCGATAGTTAGATGTATCGATAATATTGCACAGCCCTAGTTTAAGAACACACTCAATAGCGCTCAAATGTTAGCGGAAAATGGAAGTTTTTAAAATTTCAGTATCGATAGGTTCCGAATTCCAGTATCGTGACAACCCTAGAGTATAAATGATCAAAAGTAATCATCTCCCCTGAACAATGTGCAAATAAATGAATCACTCGCTGAGAGGAATCGTCACATTGAAGGTTCAAGAACGACCCATCACTACATAAGATAGTAAACTGTTAAAGGGGTGGTCCAGAGTGTATTTTTAAGGCTTAGTTTTTATCAGCTTTTTTATTTTCTTACACTTGTCTTTTTATTCTTGTTTATGTAAAGCACTTTGAATTGCCACTGTGTATGAAATGTGCAATATAAATAAACTTGCCTTGCCTTAGTTGTGTTTATAAAATGCTAAGCAATGTGTGCTCATGCTTCAATTATAGAATATCACGTTATTTTTTTTATGTATCTTAAGACCCGTGCACACCGGGATGCTTTTTGCTCGCGTTTTCCGTCGATGTTTAACACCTCGTGACTAAATAAAGGGCGCCAATGTGATTGTGCACACCAACGTGCAAAACGGCAGGCGTAAAAGCGTCATTTTTTAAAGAAACGCCTCATGCTCTTTTTTTATTTTGACGCACCATGTCAAAACCTCCACCAATTAGATTGGCACTTTTGTTCACGTGCACGGAGCTGCTGAAGTTACAGTAAACAGCACTTGGAGGCGCTCAAGCTCTTAATGCGAGCGCACATTGAAGAAGATGCCCAGAGACGATATGAATGTAAAGCTGCTTATTGCACTGGTGAACAATAATCATTTCCTCATCGCTAGAGCTGGAGCTTCTATTTAAACCATCAATGCTTGTTCGAATCGGCAGTAACTTTAACAACAAGCGTGTCAACTTCTTCTGTGTTACAAGCGGGTGTCAGAACCTTAAAGTTGTGTAGCGCCATCTAACGTCAAGGAGTGATTTTGCACACTCTTTTGCTTGACGCCAGTGAAAATTGCTTGAGTTTGAGTCTCAAAAAACGCTGACAATAAACGCAAACGAAAAGTGTCCTGGTGTGTACAAGCCTTTACTTTCATTATATACAGCTACTCAGCTAACATGAAAACGACTGTCATATTTCCTCGTTCCTCTAAAAGCCCGCCCTCAAGAGGCTCTGATTGGTCAGCTAACATAATGTGCTGTGATTAGCAGATCTCCTCCACGTCACCAGCAAGCGTCTCTGCTGTAACATTACAGCGTATTTGGCCATGCCCCTTGGCTGCGCGGGGTGTATGCTCGTAACCTGAAGGGTTTATGACATCATTAACCTGGAGGTATTTTTTTGTAGTTCCTAAACTTCGTTAGTTGTAGTCTTTGCTAAGCTAACTCTGGAAAAGCCAATGTGTCTCCCTTTGCATTGAACTTTGAGCGTCTTACATTCAGAGATGTTGTTTATGTACACACAGCTACATTACACATTAACTAAAGTTTAAAATATTATATCGGAGTGGACCAACTCTTTAAAGCAAAGATGTCCTCGAGTTAATAAAAGAAGTATAATGCTGGGTTCACACATGACACAAAGCATATTATAACTTGCAATAGATAACTAGCCGAAAGTTTACGCAAATTATCTTCTTAAATTGTATTTTCTATTTGAAATCTATCTATTTAATTGATCCATTTTTGTCCCAGTGAACCATTTTTAATAATATATCTGATGAAGTAGTCAGTACTATTACACGTATTTTGGAGAGCTAGGTTGGCTTGTATGTTTATTTCTAAAATGTTGACCCTTGATAGTTACCGTTGATTCATTGCCGTCCAGCAGGTTTTGTGTAAGTCTGCGCAGCTCCAGAAGACTGGCGTGCAAACTGCCCGTCGGGACGTCTTTAGCCGACAGCGTCTCTGAAGACTCATCCATAGACGAGTCAGTGGATAAGGCGGAGTCTGTGATGTCATTTCCTCTGAGCTGAGAGCAGATGGAGCGCACCTGACAGTAGGCCTCCCACAACTGCAGACGGAGCTGAAGGAAAAACAAATCACACTCTTTTCCTCTCCGTGTGCACCAGACACCTTCTTATAAGCAGCCCATGCAACATTGTGTGATTCTGAGTGTGCTCTACAGAGGTGAGTGGGCTTGACAAATGTTCGGAGAGAAAAAGATAACTTAGACTTGTAATAGCATTTACAGTTTCCTGGAAATAATATTTCTAAAGGAGCTGTTGACATGGAATTGAACCAGACCTTGGGTAAAACCCAAACTGAAAAATAAGTTCTGTGTAATAACAATGAAATGACACAAGGAGAAAGTGCTGAACTACTGAAATGTATTTAATACGTTATATAAAAGGCTTGTTTGGTGATGACAGCTTAAAGGGCTATGAAACCCCCCTGTCTCAGCAGGGTGTTATCACACCTCTAGTTTGGAAAAAGTCAGGAAAGTGGGCGTGTCCAGCTCTGTTTAGGTGGGAATGTCGAAGGAGGGAAAGAGGGAAGGATTTGCAGATATGGGAGTTTCCATTTGGGCACGGGCTGATTTTCACAGAGGCAAGGTAAATAGTGTTGCCAGATTGGGCGGTTTTAAATCCAATTGTGCGTGTAAAAAAATCAGCTACATCTGGCAACACTGAAGGCAAAACAAACACACAGATGCAGGGGAGAAAGACAGTGACTGTGTTTACATGGACATCAATAATCAAATTATTTGCCAAATTCTTAGTTTGTCGACTTTAACTGCAGTTTGGCACTTTCACTTCTTATTCAGGAACATTTCCTATATGTCCCCCGTGACAAACGAGAGAAAACTGCTGGAGAACAGAGTTTTAATGGAGTATTTGATACCGCATGGCTTATGGGAGAAAAAAATCCTCTGCATTTCTCTGTAACTTAGATGCACTCGGTAGATAGTGTCAGAAAGTCGTGTGTGTATAGACTATCCTGTCACAAAATGCGGAGAAAATCCTACACGACAGTAATAGTTTGATTGCGATGTTTACATGTTTTCAATCGGAAAGCAGCATTTACAGCGGATCTTTCAGTCTATAATATTGTACTATAATATTGCAGTGATATTAACATACTGTAAACTTAGTAACTAAATCATTTTGACAGTTGTATGTCTTTAAAAACTGAAAGAGCACTGCTAAAGATACAAACTAACTTTGCCATCTAAATGAACAAAGGGCACCGATCACACACACTTACCAAATCTGTAGAGACAGGACAATCAACACAAACTGGAGCCGCGTCTTTTTTAAAAGAAGACGAGCGGCAAATTCAGATTTCATCATTTTCAGATGCGAAAAGCTCTCGGGTACAAATGTTCCTTACAAATGCATTTCTGTCGCATGTCGCATGCACTGTAATCCACATGTGAGTCCAGCTGAGCTCTCATAGCGGGGAAATGAAAACAAAACCTTTGTTGCAGCACATTAATAAACACAACATTGACGATTCATGTCTTCAAATTCTCGTTCTTCCACTTGTTTTGGCAACACAACGTGGCGTCTCTCTGCCGTCTGAACACTGTAACAGGTAAAACAGTCTTCGAAGCTGTCATGCATAATAATGAAGTTGCACCGCATACACAATAGAGCGCTCTGATTGGTTTGAACCAAGTTTTTTTCATAAATTAATGCCGCACACTCTGAGACGTCACAACGTACTCGCAGGTATAGACATCCACTCTCCACGCTGGATTTACACGCAAGTATCTAATCGCCGTGATGCAGCTTCAAAAATTTGTTTCAAACTAGAAGAACGAATTTGCTCAAAATAACGCAAAAACAACCAATTTTCATAGGTTTCATAGTGTTTATAGCAGCGTGGGACACATATATGACTGTCAACAGCTCAAAACATGTGTTTTGGTGTTTCGTGACCCTTTAAAGATGGCTCTGAAATGGAGAATGAAATCACATGCATTGCTCAGTTGTGAGTTTCTCACAGACTACTCAACAGACTGTAGCAATCTTGATGGTTCTGTGGGTCTCTTCTATCAAATCTGAGCTTTAGTTTGTATTTTCTATCGGATTCAAGTCAGGGGATTGGCTGGGCCATTCTACAGCTTGATTTTCTTTCTCTGAAAGCATTTGAAGGTTTCCTTGACTGCGTTTTGGATCATAATAGGTGCGTCCCAAATTGCACACTTATGCACTACTCTATGCCATTTTGTAGTATAAATAGTGCAAGTACTGCGTTCACTCTGAAAACTCAAATAATAATAAGTGCACTTTAATTACGCAGATGATGCACTTATTCAACCAGTAAAATGAAGTGTGGAGTGATGGACAATTCACGCACTCAACGACCGCAGATTTGCTCACGTAGCGGAAGAGACGGAGCTATCGGGCGCACATGTTGGATAACTTTATTTATTTTGGGTTGTGAAAGCAAAGTTCTCCTACAAGAGTGATTATAGCGCCTCCCGATGGTGAATGCGGTTATACTCATGGCAGCTATTATTTGGTATGTTGGTCATTTATTTCACTAATTTGGCAACCGTCAAAGGGGGAAATTTCACTCCGCCACCACGTCGCCAATATAGTGTTTTTGACCCATATTATAAATTATAGTAGTTACAACTCTTTGCTAATGAATGCTACAGCGCACTGTAGTTTTAAATATCATGAACTGATAAACTGTGATAGATACTGTAGTATACTTTCATTTTTACTACAGTAAACTGTGGTGTAGAGGATGACACAGTGGCTCAGTGTTTAGCACTGTTGCCTCACAGCATGAAGGTCACTGATTTGAGTCCCGGCTGGGTCAGTTAGCATTTCTGTGTGGAGTTTGCATGTTCTCCCTGTGTTGGCGTGGGTTTCCTCCGGGTGCTCCGGTTTCCCCCACAGTCCACATGCGCTATAGGAGAATTGAATAAACTAAATTAGCTGTAGTGTATGAGTGTGAAAGAAAGTGTATGGGTGTTTATATATATATATATATATATATATATATATTATACGTGTGTGTGTGTGTGTGTGTGTGTGTGTGTGTGTGTGTACCTGCTCTCTCTCTTGCTCGAGCTCCTCCTGCTCCATACTTTGCTCGATCTCACAGAGCAGGTTGTGTGTGCTGGGACTGAAGGCCTGTAGACTGTGCTCCTCTGTCAGCTCGTCCAGTCGAGAGCTCAGCTGTCTGTGAGACACACGCACCTCCTGCAGCTCCAGCTGACACTGACGCAGCTGCACACACACACACACACACACATATATATATATATATATATATATATATAAATACACACACAAATACACACATACATACTGTATATAAATAGACATGCATAGTCTCACAAATGCACACACATATACCCACATATATACAAAAGCACACGCATAAATACACGCCTGCACACACAAACATTATTTACATACACACATATGTACACACACATACATGCATACATACAGTACACGCATATAAGGTGCACACATAGATACACATACATATACATGCATTTATATGCGCACGCACATATATGCACACATACAAACATGCATGTACATACACTTTCACTCACACAGAACATTCACAAACACACACACACACACACACACACACACACACACACACACACACAGTACATTCATAAACACACACACACACAGATAGGACAGTAATAAACACACACAGTACACTAATAAACAGATGCACATACAAAGCACACACACACACACACACACAAACAAACACAGGGCCATAATAAAAACACAATACAGTCATAAACACACACACTCAAATCCAAACACAGTAATAAACACACACACACACACACACTGTAAAGTGATAAACACAGAAACACAAACACATAGGGTTGTCATAAACACACATACATATGCACACACACAAACCCAAAAGGACTATAAAACACACAAAGAGTGCAGTCGCATTGTACAGTGATAAACAAAGAAACACACACATACACACACAAAAAACCATAGGGCAGTAATAAACACACACAACACACACATAGGATAGCCATAAACACACATTTACAGTATAAACACGTACACACGTATACATACACACACACACACACATTCGCATTCAAAGTATAGGATTGTCATCCTAAAGGAAACGTGCCGTTACTCATGATATTGTGTAAATCCTCCATTCACAACCATACAGTGTGTGTGTGTGTGTCACTTCTGACTCATTTATTCTACAACCAGAAGTGTGTGATAATAGAAATGCATCAGTGTTTGTGATGCTGTGATTCAGCTCGTGCTCTATTTTTATTCTCATGTTGATGATCATCATTTTACACTACATTTACACTACTCTTTCATCTTTCTCACCCTCAGACTTTATAAAGTCCATTTTGACCCAGAACAGACTCTGGTTCTTAACAAGTGTGCCTCACGCCTGGTTTTAAGTGATGCTCCCTGCCGTTAGATCGCCCCCTGCGGGCTGGCTGCAGTATAAGGCCCTGTTTACACTAATACGTTTGAGTTTTAAAACGCATAAGTTTTGCTACGGTTACGCCATCCGTCTACACTTTGCCGGAGTTTTCGAGCCCCGAAAACGGAGCGTTTTGGAAACACTGGACAGGCCGTTTTCATTCTAAAACGCTGCTGCTCCGCCTCAGTGTAGATGGGGAAAAACAGAGACGTCTGAAAACGGAGGCGGGGCTTTTGATTGGGGCTTTTCCTCAATATTAAGTAGCCTTCACACAGTTCAGTGACAGTCGTGCATCTTCTCCTTGTAAGTTCAGACTTTTGTTTGATATGGAAAACAAACTCCAGAGTGTGTACATGATACTTTAAAAAGTCATTCACATCACCCTGGCTATGCTGTTTCACTTTCTTAACAATAAAATGAAAACATGACATAAGGAACTGTCTATTTTTATTTTGATATTAGCAACTTAACAGACAGCAGAAAATGTTGAGGCGTCGTGTAGCTGCATAATATGAGCGTCATCTTCATGCATATTTATAACAAAACGGAGCCTATAACATCACTGCCTCCTTTCATTTTCATTTAAAATACGAAACATACCCTCTCTTTCATTGAATATCAGTATTAATAAATAATAAAGGCCATTATAAAAGTATAACGCACAATAAGTTTATACAATAGAGAAAATAAAGGAAAGCGATCAGTCAGATGTAGTGTCCGCGGTTACATTAATTAGGATATTAACCTAACTTATCTGCGCTCAGCCAAAACACGTTACCTGAGAACAAGTAATAGATTCAAAAGACCAAAGACAGGGAATATGTAGTTAGATATAGACAACAAGATGAATTAAATATCACGTTTAACAAATATAGTGAGATTAGATCCAGCGGGAGATCCGTGATAAACAGTCTGACGTGCACAGCTCTCATATGGGTATGTGCTCAACGCACGCTGCAGCGCATGCCAGAGTGTGTGTGTGTGGTCACGTGATGTGCATCTTCACCGTTTTAGTGTAGACAGAGAGCTGTTCAGAAACGCTGGGTGAAACACTAGTGTGGACGCGGATCGTTTTCATTCTAAAACGCCGTTTTAAAACTTAAACGCACTAGTGTAAACGGGGCCTAAGTCATAAATTCCGCCTTCTTGTTAATGAACGAGACTTGAGCCCAAATAAAAAAACATGAATTACACTTGCAATAAAATTTCCTGAAAGATGGTTTTGGTCAATTAAGGCACTGGTGCTTTTTTCCCCATTGCAGTGGAGTGTAAACTCCCCAGTTTGGCTTAGGAGACTGAAAATTCAACAAAATGGGATTCGTTAAAGTAGTGAAGAACAAGTCCTACTTCAAGAGATACCAGGTGAAGTTCAGGAGAAGGAGAGAGGGGAAAACTGATTATTTTGCCAGAAAGCGCCTGGTCATTCAGGACAAGAACAAGGACAACACACCCAAGTATAGGATGATTGTCCGCTTCTCCAACAGAGACATCGTTTGCCAGATCGCCTATGCCAAGATCGAGGGTGACATGATTGTGTGTGCAGCCTACTCCCATGAGCTGCCCAAGTATGGCATCAGTGTGGGTTTGAAAAATTGTGCTGCTGCCTACTGCACTGGGCTGCTGCTAGCCCGCAGGCTGTTGAACAAGTTTGGCGTTGACAAGGTGTACGAAGGCCAAGTGGAGATCACCGGGGATGGGTTCAATGTGGAGAGCATTGATGGACAGCCAGGGGCATTCACATGCTACCTGGACGCAGGCCTGGCCAGAACCACTACTGGCAATAAGGTGTTCGGTGCCCTGAAGGAGGCAGTACACGGAGGTCTCTCCATTCCTCACAGCACCAAGAGGTTCCCAGGGTATGATGCTGAGAGCAAGGAGTTCAATGCAGAGGTCCACCGCAGACACATCCTTGTCCTGAACATCTCAGAGTACATGAGACTCTTGATGGAGGAGGATAAGGAGAGCTACAAAAAACAGTTCTCTCGCTTCATCAAAAACGGCGTCACAGATGATTCCATGGAGGAAATGTACAAAAAGGCACATGCAGCAATTCGAGAGAACCCAGTGCACGAAAAGAAGCCCAAGCGGGAAGTCAAGAAGAAGAGGTGGAACCGTGCCAAGCTCACACTGGCTCAGAGGAAAGACCGTGTTGTCCAGAAGAAGGCCTTCGGACACAAGCTGCAGAGAAGGACTAGAGCTCGACCCTGCTTTCCTCCTCGTATTTGTGCAAAAATCATTTGTTCTAATAAATATATGAGAAAAGAAAAAAAATATAGCACTGGTTATTACACTGATATAGGTGCAGATCGTCATTTTTGTAAACACTATGTTTTTAGCCAGTAATTTAATGCAATAAAAACAGGGCGTGTCATCGTGATTGACAGTTGTGATTGACAGCTTCTATAAGCAGAGCGTCGGAGCTTCGGGAGGAGATTGAAGTGTTATTATTCGATATCTGTGTTATTTTACCATGATAAAATGAGCTGTTTACCAGTAAACTATACTTTCTGACCTATTTACCCTATTCTATGCGTACGAGCGGGCGCAGCCATTTACATAATTATTGGCTTGAGATTTATGATCTCATTCACTTTTAGACGTTAAAAACAGCTCGTTCTGCTGCTTGATGTTGCAAACTGATATTTTCCTATTATATTATTCTGCTTTGTCTGTATAGTCATGCAAACACTTATTGTAGAGCAAGTAGTTTGACCATTTTCTGCCGTTTATTATTCCTAGTCATTTCTCCCACAGGCGACTCAATCGGAAGTTCTAAAACAATTGCAAAAAACGAGCGCACTTACGCATTTTAGAATAAGGTCAATAGACGAATTACCAACTTACGTCACACATGACGTCACACGGGTTCCCGGTTGCAAAAAGAGAGCGGTGGCAATAGTAAACATGTCGTGTTGTGCTGTAGGACGCCAAATTCAAGTCCAAAACTTTTACCGTACACAACTCTGCTTTTAATGCCAACTGCAGACGTCTTTGGCTAAAAGGGAGCTGAATAAAGTGACGCCCTAATTATAAATGCTGGACTCTGCAGTTCTCATGTTATATCAGGTAAGTTCAGGCTATGCTGAATCATACACATTACTCGTTTTTGATTGCAGCAATGATTTCAGCATAAACATGATGAATTAAACTGCGGACACTGAATGCTAAGAATGAAATGTGAAAGTGTAAGTTATTAAAGTTGGGTTTTATATTCACACATTCATTCAGTGACAACTTGTGACACACTCCCTATATTGTTTACTGTGAACAGTGTTGTACTTTGATAGTCATTGGCTGCTAATATGATTTTGTTATTTATAGTTTGCAAATAATACTTTTCTAAAATTATAATATTAAGGAGAAAGTCTGAATGTGCGAATATAAAACCAACTTTACCTTTATGTGTAAGTTCACATACCCTGCCGGAAGTTCAGGTGGAGTTCGCTGTCAGAATGCAGTTTTGCTGTTGATGATTACTCAGGCCTTGTATAACGTTAGCTTCATCTTTTTTCCTTGTCTTTGGCTCGGCAGAACCTTGGTTTTTAGCACTACATAGTTTTGAATCTGGTAATCATGAAACATTATTTCTTGCACATGACCACACATCTTGTTAAAACACTTGGAGCTTCAATGAGATTGTTTATTTCGGGCTTGATGCTTGGTCATTTCGTCTTATTCAATATCCATTGGGAGGGTGCTATCGCAAATGAACCTGTCAGACGAACGCTGCTCACTTTAAAGTTAATTTGGCGAATCACTGTGCTTATCACTGGGTGACAAACTGTTATAATACACTGAAAGCATTGTACTATATATAATATGTAATCAATATAACTTATTTCTAAGACAACAACAAACTCTGTACCACATCGGATGTCATTCCCTCGCTGTAAATGCTAGCGCTCCCAGTTTTTTTCTGCCACCTCTCTGCGCGCATCCTAAATGTTTACAAACATGGAAATTCTAGGATATGATGGATCTATTCAGTAAAGTGAGGGTTTTATCGGGCTTTATTATTAGTTTGCTAATACACTCCCTAGCCATGATGGGGAAAATACAGGCGATCAAGCAGTAATTTTCTTTATGGGTCTGAAATAATAATTAGGAAGACAAAACTAATGTTAGCCGATACCCACATTGATCTCCTGTAAGGTTATTTGAACTTGATTTAAAGGATGTCTCTGACATTTTGAGTTTTGGCATGTTATTGATTTAATCTACTGAATTTGCTGTTATAAAATAATAATGTTCTAGAAACCACATCTTATATAACAAATAGAGCTTATGTATTGTTGGTTTTTAGTTTTGAAAACACCTACTAAACATTAAAATGGAGATACATTCCTCTTTGCCAGATATTAAGGCATAGAATAAATCAAATGAAAACGGAGGCAAGATAAACAATATACAAGCGATGTTGCAACAGCTGATAGGCCTATATGATATAGACATCAGTTGATGTATTAATACTGCTAGGTTTACTGTACAAATTGATAAGGATTATTTTATATAGTGCAGGGATGGGATGTGTAAATATCCTGTTCATATTTAGAAATCTTGCTGTGTTTATCTTTGAAACGCACAATTTTTCCCGCATGACAAATAGCTGTCCATGATGTGTATATTTTGGGTCCTGTTGATTGTAATTAAACAAAAACCTTTTTTAAAATGTATGTGTTGTTTATATGTTATTGTTCATATTTTACAAGTGATATTTCTACCCCTGTGAAGATAATAAATACCAACAACCTGTTATAAGAGAAATATTTTTTTGTCTCAATCTCAAGAATTGTATTGTTTCAGCTAATTTATATATAAAAAAAATATATATATATATATTTTAAGTGTACTTAGATGAAACACGAAGGTTAAAAATTAAATATTTTTATATGTAGATTTGCAGAAAAAATACAGTAGATTTTCAGAAGGAAAAATGTATTTTTATTAGTGCTGGGCAAAGATTGATCACATTCAAAATAAAAGTTTGTTTCGACGTAATATATATGTGTGCACTGTTAAAAAAATCTGTAATTTTACGGTTTATTTCTGGCAGCTGGGGTGCTGAAAAAAAACCTTAAAATAACGACCGTTAAATTACAGAAATTTACTGTAAAATAACAGACATTAAATTATAGAAATTTACTGTAAAATAACAGACATTAAATTACAGAAATTTCTTTACATTTGAATTTCTGTAATTCAACCTCTGTTATTCTACAGTAAATTTCTGTAATTTAACGGTCGTTATTTTACGTTGTTTTTCCGGCAGCTGGGAAAATCCGTAAAATTACAGATTTTTTTACAGTGTGGGAGTGTGTGTTATATGTTTATTATGTATATCACACATACATAAAAGCAAAACTATACAGAACTTTTTTTTGCATATTTAAATGTATTTATAATTAGTTTCATATACATATTTATTTTATATCATATATATATATATATTTTTATAAATATATAAATATTTTTATATATATATTATATTTATATAAATATAAATATTTTCTCAAATATATTCATGCATGTGTATTTATATATACAACAAATATACACAGTATATGCACATATATTATATCAAAACAAACATTTATATTGGACGTGATTAATTGCGATTATTTTTGCCCAGCACTATTTTTTTTTTGTAAAATATTAATTTCAAAAAAAATTTAAACATGAATATTTATTATATTTTTGCAAATTGTTTTAATTTAGCTATTTTTATAAACAAATCATTAATGGGATTTAATGGCATGTATACTTTTTACTTCGTTAATCCAGTCATAGAACATTTTTCTTTTCTTTTTTTATTAGATTAGATTAGATTAGATTAGATTCAACTTTATTGTCATTACACATGTACAAGGCAATGAATGCACTTTAGGTCTAACCTGAAGTGCAATAATAGCAGAAAGTGCAGGATATAGGTATAAGTTATAAGTATAGGTATAAGTGCAATTATAGAAAAACTATGGTGATATTTACAGATGGATGTACTATGAACATTATAAACAGGTTGTATTAACTATTAACAGAGACAATAGATTAATATATGTACAGGTTGCTTGTACTAATCAGATGTAGATTTTTTTGCCTAGATTTGCAGAGAAAACTGCATAAACAAGTACATTTTCAGAAGAAAAATTATATTTGTCTCGATTTTGGAGAGAGTTGTGCTCATGTTGCTGTGCGTGTGTGTATGTATGTGTGTGTATGTGCATCTGTGTACTGGTTTTAGAGGTTTACAAGTACAAGAATGTTTATAATAGCATGACGATGACCTAGGTATTACAACATGGTGGTTTATGAGGACATGAATGGTGTCCTCATAATTCAAAAGGCTTAAATATTATA
>CAIGQZ010032119.1:435966-453670 GCA_903798205.1 Danio tinwini | reverse complement strand
TCTTAAGACCTTTTTAAGACCATTAAGTATTAAATTTAAGACCTATAATCGCGAGAGAAAATGCAAAATCACAACATTTGTGGCAAAATAAATGTATTCAAATTAAACAGCACAGGTTAGATGCACCATTGATCTACAATAAACATCTTAAGGCTGATTTATACTTTTGCATTGCGCGCCTCACAAATGGACGAGGCTTTTTCACATGACGCATCCACCTTTGTGATATTCTTTAACACGACAGTCGGCGGTCAAAAGAAACCCACCTTAAAGTCAGACAGATAAACATAGAAGTAGGAAGTTTCCCAAACTATGTCATATCATTAATATCGTTTAAGACATTTAAACAAATTATTTTTATTATTTTTATAATTTGTTTTAATGATTATAAGGATTTTTATAACCGTTCAAGATTTTTTTAATCAAACTATGATGCATTACTTGCTTTTGTTCATATCTCGGACAGTTTTACCTATTAAAGTTAAATATAAATGACAACAGAACATGGGTTGCTCTACAATTATACTTTTTATTAAGGAAAGAATAAAAGCAAAAAAAGTACACTCAATAAAAATACTGACATATTTTTTATTTTGCCCACTCCACAATTGACACATTACTGTCTGGCTAGTTTCTGTCCTCGACTTATAAGCTAAAAAGGCAATAATGGTCCAACATTTCTGACCATGATCACTCATAAAGCCTAGAAATAGGGCATCAGTATATTGTAAACTGATAGGTTAAGGGTGCTTTCACACCTAGACTTTTGTTCCGGAACCTGGCGCGTTTGCCCAGTTAGCGCGGTTCGTTTGGCATATGTGAACAGGGCAATCGCACTCGGATCCGCGCCAAAGCAATCGCTCCGAGACCGCCTGAAGGAGGTGGTCTCGGCTTGTTTGAAACAAACCCTGGAGCGGATCGATTGTAGTGAGAAAGCGATACGATCCGAGCCCGGCTAAATCACAGCATTTTATGAATATGTAATAGGCATACGGCTATATGAAGAGAGAATTATGATTAGGGCGGGAGGTCATTCCAGACATCCCAAGTCTCCCGGAAGTTTCAGGAGTCTCCCGTAAATGCACAGAGACTCCCTGATGCCCGCAAACGAGTGATAATTTCCCGGTCCTCAAAATACGTCGCGCACCCTTCTCATCACCCATCCTCGCTCTTCAGACATGTCGCACGCACCCTGTCAAACACCACCAAACCACCCCCGACTACTTAGCGGGACTCTTCAAAATAAACGGTGAAACTCTGACCAATGTGAGGAGCGTTTACTCACACGTGACTTGTTTTAGCTGTTTTGGTCCGTTTAGAAACGTTGCCGTGTGAAAGCGAACCGCACCAAGAACAAAGAGCAACAATGTAACAATTTTAATCCCTGTTTCGGAACAAATTAATCGATTCACAGGTGTGAAAGCACCCTAAGATATTTTTTTCCAGTTTTCAAAGAAATAATTTGCTCCTAATTATAGTGCAAAACCTATGAATGGTAAAAAAACATATACTGTAATATTAAAACCCCATGGGTCTCCACTTTTGTCATGGCCTCTCTTTTTTGTTTTAACAAACTCATCCCTCAGATTTTTCCAAACTTTTACAAAAACTTTCCTCCTTTCCCACTACTGTTGCAATTTCTATCCAAGAATTACTGGTCATCTGTTTATTTCTTTGATCAAAATCAAACCACTTCAAAGTGATTCATATTCAACTCAAATCAAATGTGGCGCCGTGCGAACTGTTCGCCCAAGTCTCAAAAAATGTTGTGCTCTCCGCCAGCCAGTCGCGCGCACCCAAAGCGAACCTCCGCAAACACAGCGATGACGTCACATTCGCCATGCACACTGAGTTCAATAACAGAAAGCTGATTGGCTATTGCATGTTGGTCTCATTTGTAGTCATAATACCGCAAATTACATTTGAACTAGTGAAATAAAGAACTACAACACCACGAAAACCAAGCAACAACAACAAAAAATAATTTAAATGAGCATTAGATGTAGCGTTACATGGACATTGGAAAAAAATAATACCTGTGCAAAAACATTTAAGACCTAGAACAGGGAATTTAAGACGTTTTAGGGCCTAAAATTTAGATTTTTAAATTTTAGACTTTTTAAGACCCCACGGAAACTCTGTATATAATAGTAGTTATGTATATAGGCATAGTTAACCTGCAGTTCTATAGTATATAGGTGATGTCTATTTCTACATGTTCAATGAAGTGAATTATTTTGTGTTTTTTAGTGTACAGTATTGCCAGTTCACACTGATTTTTGAAAACCGATAAAATGCCGTGATGCTATTACCATTGACCATTGTTATTACCTTTTAAAACTAAAAAAGAAATGTAGTGTAGAAAGTGTTTTCACTCAGAAGTTGTTAGTGAATATCAGATGTTGTAAGCTCTCGCATAATAATGGTGTTTTTAAGAAGAAAAAACAGCTACCAATTTTACTATATTATCATATTGGTCACACTTTATTTTGATGGTCTGTTTATTACATTGCATCTACATGTGCACACCGAGATTTGTTTTTTGCTTGCGTTTTCCGTTGACGTTTAACTCCTCGTCACTAAATAAAGGGCGTCAATGTGATCATGCACACCAACACGCAAAACGCCAGGCGCAAAAGCGTCATTTTAAAAAAACGCCTCATGCTCGTTTTTTTTTTGTTTTGACGCGTCGCATCAAAATCTTCTCCACCAATCAGATTGGCACTTTTGTTCACGTGCACGTAGCTGCTGAAGTTACAGTAAACAGCACTTGGGGGCGCTCAAGCGCAACACTGTCAATGTGAGCGCACATTGAAGAAGATGCCCAGAGGCGTGATGAACGTGGAGCTGCTTATTGCACTGGTGAACAATAATCATTTCTTCATCGCTAGAGCTGGCGCCGCTGCTAGAACCATCCATAACAACAAGCGTATCAACTTTGTCTTCTTTCTCTGTGTTGCAAGCGGGTGTCAGGAGCTTAAAGTTGTGTAGCTCCATCTAATGTCAAGGAGTGATTTTGCATACTCTTCTGCTCGACGCCTGTGAAAATCGTTTGGGTTTGAATCCAGAAAAACGTCTTGGAAAACGCTGACGATAAACGCAAACGAAAAGCGCCCCGGTGTGTACGAGCCTTTAGGTTGGGGTTAGGGTTAGTGTAAGTTGACATGTACTTGCAAAGTTTCTTCTAGTCAGTTAAATGTCTGATGAAGGAGCAGTATCAACAGATATTAAGCAGACAGTCTACTAATACTCAAATGCAAAATAAAGTGTTACCAACAGTTTTTATATTAAACATATTAATAATAATTTTTTGTGCTGCATTCTAAACAAACAATATTATGATAGGAGAGCAGGACGAAAGTGAAGAGAGTTGGGGAGTCGCGGAAGAAAGTGAAAGTGAACAGCGGACGGGGGAGGAGGGTGGTTGAGGAGGGGGATTGGTAGAATGAGGTGCCGGATCAGATTTCAGAGGTTCCAGATCCGGCGTGTTCCGGCACAAATTAAGCCCTGCTGATAAATATTTTATAAAAATAAATCATTTTAAGGTTAGATTTTTTTGTCAATTTTTTATTATTGTTTCAGTAAGTATAAATATCACAGAGTAGTTTTACTTTATAAAATATGACTTATTGTTTTATTCTGCATGTTCTCCCCATGCTCGCGTGGGTTTCCTCCGGGTGCTCTGGTTTCCCCTATAGTCCAAAGACATGTGGTACAGGTGAATTGGGCATGCTAAAATTGACCATAGAGTATGAGTGTGTGTCTAAATGAGTGTTTCCCAGTGATGGGTTGCGGCTGGAAGGGCATCCCCTACATAAAACATATGCTGGATAAGTTGTTGGTTTATTCCGCTGTCGTGACCCCAGATTATTGAAGAGACTAAGCCGAAAAGAAAATGAATGAATGAATGTTTTCTTCTGTTTTTTTTTTACCGTTTTCCTTCTGAAATTGCTAATAATAGATTGAATGATGGCAAAATACAATAAATTAAAATTATTAAGGTTAAATGTATAAAACATTTTTTAACAATAATTTTACAAATAAATAAAAATTATTATTTTTACAAATAAAAATTGTGTTCATTTTATATGACGTTACTTTAATAACTATAAAAATGTATGTTTTTTAACGCTAAATTAGCACACATTAATTCAGTGTTGACTTTTCTGGCAATTAAAATTAATTAACAAAAATTAATTGGCACTAATCTAGCTCCACACTTTTCTGGTAAAATATGATTAGAATTTTTTTAGTACATTGTGCTTTTTAAGTGAATTATTATTGGCAGATTTGGCACTAATCTAGCTCCATACTTTTCAGATGAAATGGGATCTGGATGTTTTTTTAGTACATAGTTTTTGTTTTTTTTTGATTGAATTATTATTGGTACTAATCTAGCTCCATACTTTTCAGGTAAAATGTGATCTGGATTTTTTTTAGTATTTATTTTTTTGGTGAATTATTATTAGCACTAGTGTAGTTTCATACTTTTCTGGAAAAATGTGATCTGGATGTTTTTTAGTACATTGTGTTTTTTTGCATGAATTATTATTGGTACTAATTTAGCTCCATACTTTTCTGGTAAAACATGATCTGAATTTTTTTAGTACATTGTGTTTTTTTTTTGTGCAAATTTTTATTGGCACTAATCTAGCTCCACACCTTTCTGGTGTCAGACTCCTGTGTTTGTATCACGATTCATGATGTTCATGAGTTCCACCTTTGTCTCACCACTGTTTGTAATCAGTTCCATCATGTCATGTGTATTTATATCCCTGTGTTAATTAGTCCATTTTCCGTTATTGCATTGTCAAGATCCCATGTTTCCTGCGTGTCCATGTTCCAGTGTTTGTAGCAAGTGTTTTGCAAATAAATTTGTGTTTAATTTGAGAATTCCCGAGTCTCCATTGTCCTTGGTCAAAGAGCAAACGTGACATAATACCGGACCATAAATGTCAGACTCCTGTGTTTGTGTCATGTGATCTTCCCCATGTGCAGTGCTCCATTGCCTTGTTTGTATCACGTGATCCCTTTGTTAAACATGATCTTATTTTTTTTAGTACATTGTGTTGTTTTTTTTTGAGTGAATTATTATTGGCACTAGACTAGCTCCATACTTTTCTGGTAAAATGTCATCTGGGTGTTTTTTTAGCACATTGTGTTTTTTGTATAAATTATTTTAGGACTAATCTAACTCCATACTTTTTTGTTTAAATGTGATCTAGATGTTCTGTAGTACATTGTGTTTTTTTAAATGTGAATTATTATTGGCATTAATCTAACTCCATACTTTTCTGGTAAAATGTCATCTGAATGTTTTTTTAGCACATTGTGTTTTTTGTATAAATTATTTTAGGACTAATCTAACTCCATACTTTTCTGTTTAAATGTGATCTAGATGTTTCTGTAGTACATTGTGTTTTTTAAATGTGAATTATTATTGGCATTAATCTAACTCCATACCTTTCTGGAAATGTCATCTGGATGTTTTTGTAGTACATTGTGTTATTTGTGTGTATTATTATTATTATTATTATTATTATTGGCACTAATCTAGCTCCATACTTTTCAGGTCAAATGCGATCTGGACGTGTTGATGTTCATGAAAGACCGACTGACAGTGAGAATCAGCACTGGTGTGTTTGTGAAGCGAATGAAAGCGTCTTGAGCAAGAGTTTTGCTGGTTTCTCCCTCATGTCTTGACCCAGATCTGCTAACCTACTTCACCGCACTGAGGGAATCTCCCAGATAACACTGCAGGCCAACAGGGTAAAGCAAATTAACTAATACTCATCACCATGCTTCAGTACAGTAAGAATAAATGTGCAACTAAAAATGCAAATGAGTCATTAAATGGACAGTTCACCCAGAAATTAAAATTCTGTCATCATTTACTCAATCTTTACTTCTTCAAATCATATCTGAGTTTCTTTCTTCTGTTGAACACAAAAGAAGATACTTTGAAAAATGCTAGTTGCTGGAACCTGTTAATTTCCATAGTATTTTTTTCTGCTATAGAAGTCAACGGGTCCCAGCAACCATCATTCTTCAAAGTATCTTCTTTTGTGTTCGACAGAAGAAAGAAACTCAAACTTAAAACCGCATGAGGGAGAATAGACATTTTCATTTTTGGGTGAACTACCCCTTTAACTGTGTAAATGTGTATTGTGAATTTTGCATGTGAAACGAGTGACGGAAACGACAAATCACAATTAAAAGTTTCTTAATTCCCAAAGCAAAAAGTTTAATGTTTGCTAGAGGTAGTTTTGGACTTGTATATAAAAAGGGTTCATGTGAATAATGGGAGATGGAAAAATATTTACTGAATTACTCTGACATACTGAACATTACATCCATGGGACCCATGGATATATACACTAGATATCACATAGGGACCCTGAGCATGCATCAATAGCGCCGCCACATTGGTACAGTGCTCCTAGGACAAACGTCATTTAACCGCACTAGTCAAGACAGTGTGCCAATGTGAAGGTGCTGGACTTTAGCGCTGTGTTTCAGGACATGGATTAGATCAAATTGAACAGGGAAGAAGGGTAGTGCATTTCCATGCACACAAACACTCACTCTTTGTCATGTATGCCCGTGCGCTCACTCATCCATCAATGTAGAAAAGTGATGTAAAATTATAATATTTCATAATTTTTAAATAATTGCATACGGACCACCGGGGAAAACTCCCGATCGTAGATATATCTGTATATGTGTATTTCTCTGGCTTTGGATGGCCACAGTCCTCCACTTCACCTTGGTCCTGCATTCATTTCAAAGGAGCGCTACCCTGTACTAAAATGGCGGCTCTATTGACGCATTCCTTCTAATAAACAACAGTAGGGTAGGTGACATCTAATGTATATATCTATGAATGGGACCAATCAGTCTGCATTATGCTTGTCTTGTTTACTGATGGTTGCTAGGCTACCAATACTACAGTCTGCGGCTCTAACATATAATAAAAACGCACCTGATTTGTATTTGGGTTTTCTCTTTGCAAACTCGCTCCACATTAAGATAGAGAAAAGATAATTGTTTCATTAAATATGTGCTAATTTGCACACATTTCTAACACATTTTTATTTTTCTAATATTTCCCAAGTGATGCTTAACACAACAAGGACATTTTCAAATATTTTCTTTTCAAATATTTATTTTAGTTTGGCTGGAATAAAAGCATTTATTTATTTTTTATTTAATAAGTATGTTCAGGGCTTTACATTAACACCCGCCAACCCGCCAAATGCGGGTATATTTCAGCCGTGGCGGGTTATGCCGAGTTCAGACTGCATGATTTTAACCCAGATTTTGACTTGCCGACAGGTTTTGGAAAAATCGTCGACAAATGCCTGAAATCACAGGCAAATCGGTGCCCGTGAGATATTTGGCATGCTAAATATCTGGAACTGTCGGCGATTCAAATCATACCGTGTGAAATGTGTTCTGATTGAAAATAACATCCGCGATCACCTACAGCCAATGAGAGAGCAGCATCCACTACTACAGGTACCTGCAGGCCAGCAGGAGATTAGGGGAGAAGTTAAAAGCGCTCATTTTCAGTTTACTTGGACCCAAGAAATGTAGGAAAAACTAGTGTAAATTTGGCTGGAGCACATGTCATCAATATCAGGATCAATATCACAATCAGGTCAAGAGCAAAAAAAGTTGAGGAGAGATTGTTAATTCTCTTTGAAAACCAGGTGAGCAACACAAGTTTCTAAAGCTAAAGCCTTCTGTTTACATTATGTAGTTAATTACGAAAAATATATTACGACCTCGCGTTGTTTCCATGTCACTTCTCTCGTTTCTTTGGTTGTGAGACGTAGTTTGGACAAAGTTGTCTGTGATTTTTTTCTATTTTAAAGTCATGCAATGTGAACTCTCCTGTCGCTGATCCATCCTACAGTGTAAACACAGCACCGACAGAACGCTAGCCCAGATAGTCATGCAGTGTGAAAACATCCGTGACACGACTACTTTGAAAATCATGCAGTCTGAAGTCGGCATTAGACAGACACTCTCACTAGCCACTTTGGCTGGTTGATCATTTTTAAATTATAGTTATCTTAAAGGCAGGGTTCGACAATAAAGATGGCCCAATATGCATGCAAATCTCATCTTAGAATCGAGAAGCAGCATGACAGACAAAAATAACATTCGCCCGAGCAAAGGAAAGCAGGTGAATACCGAATAAGAGAATGATCACTCGCGCGCACAGGTGATGTGATGCGCACGACTGTTTAAAAAGCATGCGCGCTCTCATTTCCTGGCGCGAAGCAACAATGCCTGGAAACGCAAGTAGTGTGATCGGTTCTGTTTGAAATAGACTGGACAAAAAGTGATGCTCCTACACACACAATCCTGCGGCTTCCAAAAGTTCTGGATGTTTTTAAGATATGTCTTTGTAAGCAGCAGCGGTTGCCGGTTTTGTTTTAACTATTCTTTGAACAGAATAAATTATGGGCCTAACGTTACCCATGTGCGCGTGATCATCCTTCCATTATCACACACAAAATGTTTTTCACCTGCTTTCTTTTGCTTACAGATATTTTTGTTAATATGGTTTAATTACCATTGTTACAATAACATTGCTTTAACAGGAGATTAACTCCTCATTTATGTCTAGTTAACTAGTGATCTAAGAGACCGTTAGCCTGGACAGATATGTATGCTACTATGCATAGTTTTAGATACATGGCAATGATTATTATTTATTTACATGTAAGTGTTTTTTTAAGAAAGGTTTTGTTGAATAAAAATAGCACATATACAGCTATATTTAGCATGTTTTAACGTATTATTTAATATTTGTGGCTAAGAAATAATAATTTATTTATTTTTGGTGTGGTCAGAGATACATTTGGTAAATCCTCAGTAAAATAAAAACGAATTGCAATGAGACACTGTGAAACCACAGCCCATTTGCTCATGCACATTGAGCAGGGTCATACACACAAAAAAGTGAAATTTAATTCAATTCAATTCAATTGAATCTAGAATCAAGTCATTTTAGCATGCCAAAGTCAAATTTATGCATTTAATATATATTTTCCCAACAACAAAATTGTGGCTAGTGAAAAAAGCAAGTGGCTAGTAATGTTGGAAAACTACTAGCCATAGTGGCTGGAGATCAAAAAAGTCAGTATGTTTATTGAAAATATGCCTAACATTATGTAGAATGTAAGAATACAGTATCAGGATATTTTTTTTAACAATTAGGAATAGAAAAGAAAAAGAAAAATAATTATAATAAAAAACATACAACTCCTCCGCCCCCACCCATCCACACATGATATAATTGTCATTTTGATGTTACATAAAGATAGTTGCAATGATTGATGGTAATAATAAATCATTCATTCATTTTCTTTTCATCTTAGTCCCTTTATTAATCTGGAGTTGCTACAGTGGAATGAACCGCCAACTTATCCAGCACATGTTTTTACGCAGCGGATGTCTTTCCAGCTGCAACCCATCACTGGGAAACACTCATACACACTCATTCGCACACATACACTACGGACAATTCTTTTTTAGCTTACCTAATTTACCCATACCGCATGTCTTTGGACTTGTGGGGGAAACCAGAACACCTGGTGGAAAAAACCCACGCAAACACGGGTAGAACATGCAAACTCCACACAGAAATGCCAACTGATCCAGCCGAGGCTCTAACCAGCGACCTTCTTGCTGTGAGGCGATCGTACTACCCACTGCACCACAGTGACGCCCGGTAATAATAATAAAAAAATAATAATGTCCAGAAATGATGCACAAATTAATTACATTTAAGATTGATAAAACATTGGACTAAAACAATAACAAAAGATTAGAGAAAGTAACAAGTACAACATCAACAAAAGACTAGCAGAACTAACAAATATATTATATGAACTAATCAATTATTAAAGTCTAACAGAGGTAATGTCAAGAAAAAGGGCCCCAAACATATTCAAAGTCTGCGGGCTTTTGTCTGACAGAATTCAACATTTTCTCAGGGGTACTATAATGGCTCGTTTCGACTGAGTGGTACAGTACAGTACGGTACGGTTCGGGTCGGTATGGGTCACCTTTATCAGGCTTGCGTTTCCACTACAAAGGGTACCCTTTTGGTGGGCGTGGTGTACTACAGAGAGTTTCAGTCAACGTCATTCTCGCTCGAATAAATGTCTACAGTAAAGCTGTACAGGTCGTTCACATTATATGAGAAGCTCTTCTAACAAAACAGATGCTGTAAACATATTAATACTTGTTTATAAATGTTTATTACTAACATTTCTATAAACATGATTTGATTATAACTGCAGATCAATGACAGTGTGACAGCCTACTGTAACGTCTGCAGTTATATAAAATAAATAAATAAATGCAACATATATGAACACATACAGACCCTTACAGTCTCCGATATGTTACCACTTACAGATAAACTACACACAGCAGACATTAAGTCCTTATTTGAGTTCAAAAACAACACGCAACATATACTGTAGCCCACAGTCAGAGCTAACCTCTCATCTGTGTCTGTTATCTTCACCAGCACATGTAGCCTCTGTTAGAGAGTAACTCCGTCATTCCCAGTTCATAATAGTCCAAAAGGGGATGATAAACATGGCAGTTTGTTCATGATTTGTTCATGGCAGATTGTTCAGGTTGCTGAAACTGTTTGCTCCTGTGTTTTGTTGGGCTTCTCCTTTTTTCCACGCTTCACTCTCGCGTTTGTCCTTTTCTTTCTGAATGGATCAGATGTCGAAGACGCTTCATTAATCACACACACGTTATTATCATCAGCTCAAGAAGTTCGTTATATCAAATCTAGATGCGATCGCGAGCTCCCTGGAGAAAGAGAAAACCGCTCGCACTTTTAGACTTTTAGACGGCCTCGTAAAACAACAACAGGACACGGCAGATTCTTGGCTTTGTGGCTGTTCATCAAGACAACGACAAGGTTTGTTTTGAGCCCGGGTCATCCATTACTCGTTATTATAATGCATATAGTTGTCTCGGCTGTGTATATAAAAACATGGCGGCTCCATTGTTTTGATTCTGTCTAGCTCCACGAGATCGTGACGTATCTCTGTAAACCAATCAGCGTTCAGCTGCATGTGTAGCTCCACCTTTTAGTACCCTTTCTCGTCTTTGGTACCCTTTCGTAAGGGTGCCGGAAAAAGTGGTACGATTCGGTTCGGTTCGGTACGCTTTTGACAGTGGAAACGGCCATAAAAGCGTACTGAACCGAACCGTACCGTACCACTCAGTGGAAACAGGCCTTCAGATTCAAGCTCATTGATCCAGTGTTTTCTCTCAAGGGGGTTCTCAGATTTGAGTATACTTTTTTTGCTGTTTGCAAGTAAAATAAAATAGCTTTTGTGGTTAGGTAAATTGAAGTAAACTTCAAGATTCTGATGGTATGATAACCTTGGATAAAAATATCACGGTTTTGCGGTATTGTGATTACTGCTCTGAAATATACTCTTTTTAAATGTCTGGGTAAAAAACAAAACCTTTTTTCCCCTTTTGAACACAGCATATTTAATTTTGAGAAACATTTATAATATTTTACAACACTAAATGTGTCAGGCTAAATGACTTATTAACTTCTGCTGTCTTCATTTGTTTCAAAAACAGTTTTTTTTTACAATTTAAAACGGCCATCTTTTCTGCTGGAGATACTGTTGTCCTAAAAAACAAACAAAAAAAGTAAATAGCTTTTTACACATACCTTAGGAATGGTAATGCAGAAAATCTTGACTGTTTTAAAACCTTGACTTTTCCAAACTGCGGTATACCTTGAAAACGGAATCGTCCCATGTAGGGATGCAACGATTAACCGGTTTCACTATTAACCGCGCTTTAATTTGTCACGGTTAATTAATCGTAAAGGCTTTTCAACACCACGTTTCTGCACAGAACAAAACTGCAGCAACCAAACAAAGGTAAACTGTGTGCAAGTTTGTACACCGAGACTAATAACCATGCATACTGGATTAACTATGAATAAGGCTATTAACTAAGGCAAGCTCGTGTAAATTGGTTATTTCCAATAGAGGGACATGCACAAGACGCAACGTGCTCACGCTTTTCAGCCGCACCTAGTTGAGATGACAGGGAGATGTGTGACTGCGAGAACTGCAAACGGCTCAAGTTTGGAGAGGGGTCTGGCTGCAGACTTGGTGCAGTGCAATCTGGGCTGCATCCAATGCTTTTTAATGCGCTCACCTAACCCCACACCTCACCCTACCCGTCACTGTGACGTCACTCACTCCATTGAGTGCATTGTGTCTGACATTGCATCGCTGAGTGATGCAATTTCAGCTTGCATCATAAAGGCTGCATCCAGATACTATTGAAAGTTTGGGGAAGAAGCAATGAAAAGTAAACAGGTTTGCAAACCCACTTAAAGTTACAAATAATGGCGCCGATGAGAGCATGTTAATCTGAGAGAATGTTAATCCGCCAGCCAAGATCAATCGAGTGATTTCGGAAATTGCTAGAAAACTTGGAGTGGATCAGCTGTTTAATGGCCTGAATCTCGATGCGTTGCATTCACTGCGTGTTCAGCGCAAATGGACGTATAGTCAAAGACTATAGAATAGGGACTTTGGTGTAGTATATACGTATAAAAACAATAGTGCAAAATGTATATTTCTTAATGCAATGCTTCATTTTTGCTTGACGCAAACCATACATTTATTTGTCAATGTAACAGTTGGACTTTTTATAGCAGATAATTCACATTTATGCACATTCAAGGCAGCATGATAATGAGAAATGCAAAACAATGTTAGTATTATTGTCATCAGGGTCATCATTAATATTTTATAAATATTAGATATTCATTTTGGAATTATTGCACAAATATCAATAAGTCATAATATAGTTAGTTTCTGTTTTTTGTTAGCCCTGATTGATGTTGTTTTCAAATACAATAAATCTGTTAATATACAATATGCATTGGTGCTCATTCATTTTTTCTGGGTGCTCCTAAATGTTTGAAGTTGGGAGCACCGGTGCTACCAAATAAAAAAAAGATATTTTCGAGCTTTGCATTAGACAAATACTATTTTTTTTAATTCTCATTTTTATTTATTTACTTATTGTTCTATCATTTATTTACAGCGTAAAAATGATTTATGTTTAAATGTCTGAAATGTCACTTATTTTTAAGCACAGAGAAATATTGGACTATTGTTAGTTTTTAATATTAGTATGTGCTGTATTATTTGGTTAGTGAGCAGCAATGAACAACACTTTAACATATAAGGAGTTTTCATGTGATTTTCTAAACTAGTCGTGTTTTGAAATTAATAAATGCATAATAATCGTGATAACCGTGATTATTTCTCAGACTATAATCGTACAACCAAAATCTATAATCATTGCATCCCTAGCCCCATGCCTAGAAATGATATCACCTAGTATCAAAATTTTAGAATCTGGATCGATTTGATAATTTAATATTTCAGAAGATGTTGCAATGACAAACTTCCAGAATTTCTCCAAACCTGGACAGCACCAAAGCATAGGAAGAAATGTCCCAGTAGATATTTTACACTTTTGACATATGGCGGAGGTCTTAGAACTAAGTGTTTAGTCTAGGGGGTGTAATATGCTCTGTGCAGAATATTAAATAAAATATAAACGCAGTTTTTAAATAAAAAGAAATTATAATTTTAAGGTCCATATTTAAATTATTTTTCAATTGGCTACAGAACAAACCACTGTTGTCCAATACCTTGCCTAATAACTCTTAGGTTTAGGTTATTTCTGACACTTTTAAATAGGACCTATTATGCAAAAATCACTTTTATAAGGATTTTAAACACAGTTGTGTGGCAGCAGTCTGTGAATATAACCAGCTTCTAATAGTAAAAATGTATTGATTGTATTTTTCTATAATCACTCCTGATAAAAACAATCTGCAGAAACACTTTGATTGACATTCTCCCTTTGTACGTGTCATCAGAAGGGGAAAGCCCCGCCCACTAGTGACCATCTCTCCCTCATTAGCATAGGACGTTAGTTTTGTTTTTGAATTTGCCACTATGCTGACACACAGGCATCTGTAGCTCCGCCCTCTTTTGAAAAGAGCACAACCTCATTTAAATTTAAAGCGACAGTCACCAAAACTGCACAATTAGGATCAAAGCCTATAAGGGTCCATTTCGGTGAGTTATAACACATTAATTGTGTGGTATTTTACGCTGAAACTTCACATACACACACTCTAGGGACATCAGAGAGTGATTTTACATCTTTTAAAAGGGGACATGAAAGGTTCCCTTTAAAAAGAGCTGAAGCAAACAGTGATGAATGCGTGTTTGTGTCCTGTTGGCTTAGACAGACTGTCTCTCTCCCTCTGACTGCAGATTCAGGAACACCCAGTCATTGCAGCACTGCCTCTTAAAATAGAGCAGAAGTTTTCCTGCTGGAGTTCACACACTCCACATGGGAGAATCACTGCTCAAGAGCCTTTCCATCTACACACTGCTCAGATTCTCTCATTCAGGTGTCTTTACACTGTTCGGATGGACAGAGCTCAGCTGATACCTTCAATCAACTCTGCTTTGATTGACAGATCGTCACTGTATTGACCACTAATCATGTGACTAATTAGCCTCTCAGTGAACTGTGACTCTGTAACCACTAGAGCTGCACTTCTCCATGTTAATGTCATTATTATTATAGTGTTAAAGTAAGAAGTCATCATTGTGGATGTTGTGTAAAGTTACTTTTATATTACAATATTAAAGGTGCAGTAGGTGATTGTCTTCAGAAACATGTTGTGTTGCGCTGGTTGAAAGTCTCTTCACAGTCCGATAGTAATGATTAAAGTAAATGATCTGAATGTATTTTCAGTACAGGGAGTGCAGTATTATTAGGCAAGTTGTATTTTTTTATACTATTTTAGCACACATTAATCCAGAGTTGGCTTGTTTTGTAACTTTACTGACAATTTCTGAAGAAAATATAATTAATGTAAATCAGCGCTTTTTTTAGTGAAAAGCATACCTTCGCCTTTATATCAGCATGGTTAGCTTAGGTTTGATATTTTAACAAAATCTAATTATAGTTGATATGACATGACCAAGGGGCAGCACAGTGGGTAGCACAATCGCCTCACAGCAAGAAGGTGGCTGGTTCAAGCCCCAGCTGGGTCAGTTGGCATTTCTGTGTGGAGTTTGCATGTTCTCCCCGTGCTTGTGTGGGTTTCCTCCAGGTGCTCCGGTTTCCCCCACAAGTCCAAAAACATGCACTATAGGTGAATTGGGTAGGCTAAATTGTTCGTAGTGTTTGTGTGTGAATGAGTGTGTATGGATGTTTCCCAGTAATGGGTTGCAGCTGGAAGGGCATCTGCTGCATAAAACAGATGCTGGATAAGTTGGTGGTTCATTCCTCTGTGGCGGCCCTAGATTAATAAAAGGACTAAGCCGAAAAGAAAATGAATGAATGTATGACAAGACCACACATTCACAAAAACAAACCACAAATAAACTCTTAAATCATGCAGTCGATGAGGTTTATGATGAATATTCATTTTAAAGGTGCAGTATGTAAGTTTGACACCCAGTGGTTGAACTAGGTATTGCACTCCTGGATTTAATCAAATACAAGCACGGGTTGCCAGATTGAGTACAGGAGCGAGTGATTTAAACTGTGTTCTAAATAAAAGCAACGACACGTGATAGAGGGAACATTTTCCATATTAAAAGGAGTTTTTGTCCTAACAAACACCTCAAATTGATATATTAAAAACGGCTTCTTTTTCTCACAGCTGAACAACAGAAATCTATGACAATGATCACCTCAGGTAAACCTCATGTGCTTTATTCAGTGCTAAATGCTAACATTGTGAGTTTGGATGCCATTTTACGTGACATTTATTGTCATTTACTGAAAGCAGCAGCAGATAGTTCACCTCAGATCTGGAAAATACAATAAACTGTTTGAAATTGAACTTTAGGACTAAACACATATGAGTGATTCAGCATCTACATTTAATGATGTTAAAGAGGGTTAACATGTATTAAATAGATTACAAACCTTACCGTGTCATAAATGAGTGCATATTCTGTGCTTCTGATTGACTGTATTTAAATTTCTGTCGTGTTTCGTCTGGTGCAAACAGCCAAACTGCTCATTACTGCGTATCTCCTCACAGCGTGTTGTTAGGACACACGGTTACAATGTAATCTGCAAACCTAGTGTTTACGCTCGTAATATTTATATCATTTGCTAATTAATAACCTCATGTGGAACTGAATCTGTCACATTTTGACATCTGATACTGTCCATTTCGGTCACGGATGCATGCTTTCAGAGCATTTCTAAATGAAATACGCTGTTTTCCAACAAGGCAACCCGGAGTGCTGAATTATAATTGTCTAAACTGTCATTGTGCAGGTTGAATTTACCTAAACAAAGACAGTGTTCTGGCATGGTAAAAACATTTTCAAAGCAGAATATCTGACTTCAGCATTGTTTTTCAGTTAAACAAGTATGTTCACTTGGGATGCTTCTTAAATATCTGCACACATATTATGGTATTTATATGCTTTAGAAGAATCAAAAACTTACACACAGCACCTTTAAATAATAATAAACTATAAATAGTAATGCCTAATAATAATGTTTGATTGTAAAAATGCCGGTAGCTATTGACTTAATTTTTTTAAATTTTATGTTATAGTATAAAAAATTTTATATTATATATTAAAATGATTCGCCCTCCTGTGAATTTAGTTTTTCTTTTTCAAATATTTCCCAAATGATGTTTAACAGAGCAAGGAAAATTTCACAGTATTTCCTATAATGTTATTTCTTCTGCAGAAAGTCTTATTTGTTTTATTTCGGCTAGAATAAAAGCAATTTTAAAACAAATTTTAAAAACAATATTACAATGTCCTTTTATAAAACAATATTATTAGCTCCTTAAACAATTTTTTTTAATTGTCTGAAGAACAAACCAGTTATACACTGACTTGCCTAATTACCCTAACTTGCCAAATTAACCTAGTTAATCCTTTAAATGTCACTTTAAGATGAATACTAGTGTCTTGAAAAATATCTAGTGAAATATTATTTACTGTCATTATGACAAAGATTAAATAAATCTGTTATTAGAAATGAGTTATTAACACTATTATATTTAGAAATGTGCTGAAAAAATGTGTTAAACAGAAACTGGAGAAAAAGTAATAATAATACAAATTTAACAGGAGAGCTAATTCTGACTTCAACAAAATTTCTATTTTATAATATCCATTATATTAATCACCAAGGACCAGCTAAAAAGTTATTTAATGATATGTGAAGAAAAACTTATCTGCGTCATGGATGATTAAATGAACAGCGAATGTTGAACTATCCCTTTAAGTCAATTCCTCAGTATTATAATTTTCCAAAGCTGTGATTTGATGGTGGTTGTCAATTGATGACGGCCTGTGAAACTCACACTGACACAGTTTCTCCTGCTCTGTCACAACACACACTCCAGAAGCCAATTCACACAGATGAGTTAATGAGAAAAAGCCACATACACTTGCTCAGACGGCAACGGAAGCAGTCACGATGTGATCCACAATGAGCATGCAGAAAGACAAGCGTTTCGAGAGCACTTACTTCAAGCCCTTGCTGTTGGTGACGGGACACAAACCATCATTTGAGGAAGGAAAACAGAGGAGAGGAGGTT
>CAIGQZ010032119.1:385156-409408 GCA_903798205.1 Danio tinwini | reverse complement strand
TTTTAAAGTATGACTGTATTTCTCAAGCAAGGATTTTGACACAGCAATGTGAAGCAGATGCTTTACAACAGTTGCGTGTAGAGGGGAAACACGTCAAGCTTAATGAAAGATTTGAGGGCGCATGGAATCAACTTATAGGCAGAGGAATGGGCTGTCTTTGACAGCTTGCGACATCATCTGCCACTTTCACTGAGTACATTTACATGGACACCAATACTACGCTTTGATGAAGATAATAGTCTGATTAAGAGTCTACCATGTAAGCAGCGGTTTTTGATTACCTTAAAGGACCACCCGAGTCCCAAAATGCAGAGTTTTTTCTTTCTGTTCGCCATGCAGTATCAAATTCCATTAAAACAGCACTCTTCCAGCAGTCCTTCATATTTTCATCCAATAATTGTCACAAGGCACGAACAATATGTTGCTGAATGAAAGTGAACTGCTGAACTGCAGTTAAAGTCTAATGATTAAAAATGAAACTCTGGAAGAAACGCTGAAGAGCCTGGTGATGCGACCTTAATTTTTTTTTACTGAAAATTTTCTTTCTAAAAGCGTTTCCTTGGTCTTATCCATATTTCTTTGCACATTAAACACACGCAGGGCCAGAGCAAGCTGAACTGACGCTCTAGGTGAACCGCGATCCCGCCGCCCTCAACCCGAAAGTGAAAAAGAAAGTGACCGGTTCATGGATGACCAGGAGGGTCAAGACCGGGAGGGAGGGGCTGGGTGTCGCGGATGAAAGTGAGGACCGCGGGGTTCGCTTACTATTCTGCTGCCCAAGGCGGCCGCCTAGGTCTATGGACGCTCTATGGACGCGCCGGCCCTGAACACACGTCGGCCACAAAAGGAAATAAAAAAACTGCAACTGCGAAAATGCGTAAAAAAATTCGAATTAATCGCATGCGTTAACGTGTTCATTTTGACAGCCCTAATATATATATATATATATGAGCAATATTACATGAGTAGCAGTGTGTATATCAGCATTCGTGATGTGCGATACCACTGGTGTTCTATCCGATCCAATACCAAGTAAAATGAAGGTGAGTACCGGCGATACCACTGATACCGATACTTTGCCTAAAAATGACTGTTTGGGAAATTAAAGTAACAAGTAGTGTACTTAAAAGTGTCACTTCATACTGAGTAAGAGATATATTACCAGTTATTCTTATTTATTGATGAAGAATTATCATACAAACTTACATATTTATTAACAGCATCTGAGCATGTCTTATAACGCCTTCCTCGTTGTGTTGTTCTTGTTGTCATTCTCTGTGTGCTTCTTCAAGGTAAGACTGAGAAACAGGTAGACGGTATAATTCTGAGCTGCACAGCTGTTCAATTACTGAGAAATGAACAAAGCGCTGGGTCATTCTGATAAGTTTGTGTGAAATGCAGTCTCAGGATGCTTTCTGGCCAGAACACTCACTTTTACTCTTTCTTTTCACTTTCCAGCACACCATAATCAATATTTAAATACAAAGATTGAATAGGATGATCGATCTGGCTTTTCTTGAGCTCATTGCGTTTTTAGACAGTAAGGTATTTAGAAATGGCCGAGCATAAGTGTTTACAGTAATCTCCTTTATCTCAGGTAACTCTGGGGGCTCTATTTTAACGATCTAAGTGCAAAGTCTAAAGCGCAGGGTGCAAAAGCATTAAGGGCATGTCCGAATACACTTTTGCTATTTTAAAGATGGATGTCTATACTAGATGTTGAATTGGACATTCTAGGTTGACTTATTTGTATTTACTCAATAACGAAGCACCACCTAATTGTAATTACTGCCAGACTGCTCTTACCCTCAAACATATTTTGTTGGAATGTGGAAGTTTGAATACAATTAGACAACATTTTTTAAGGAGAGTACTTTGGACATTTTTCAAAAAAGGTACCACCAGAAAGAATCCTAAATTATTTATGAAAAATTGAGCAGAAAAATATTTCATATTTAACTTTGAATATATATATATTTTATTTATATTTTATATATTTGTCTAATTACCTTTTTTTGTAATACAATTTGTTTTTATCATGTAATATTTTTATGTATATCCATTTTGCCATGAAATAGCCATAAGTTGCTGATGTGGCAATAAATAAATAATTTTAAGAATGGAAAAATACGCTCTGTGCCGCGGCGCATGGTCTAACAGTGTTAAGCTTATTCTCTTAATGAGTTCTGGGTGTGTTTTGAGAATAAACCAATCACAGACTCATCTCCCATTCCCTTTAAGAGTCAGTTGCGTCGTGCCATGGTGCATTTGCTATTTACATGGCGGACCTTATAAGTGGAAAAACTGAACGCTTCACAAGCGAGAAAACAGTTAAACAGAGCATCTGCAGTGAGAGGATAAAGAATGAGCATCCAATCGGCCTTTACTTTTACTTTCTCTCTTTCATGGAAACGGTGTTGTAGGCTATGCACAGATATCCATTAGCCCACATAGTTAATTTAGTTTGTTAAGCGCAAAGATTTGTTTTAAAACTATTTCTAAATTCAGTTCTAATTTCCAGCAAACGAATAAATGAACAATAATAACGAAGTGTGCTCAAAAAATTTATATGCAATCACACATGCTGTGCCTCATATGGTCTAAAACCTGACAGATGGACAAATCTAAGCTTGTTTTTAATATTCATTTATTTTATTTTTTGGCTCAGTGCCTTCATTAATTTGGGGTCGCCACAACGGAAAATGAACCACCAACCTATCCAGCATACATTCCACGCAGCAGATGCCCTTTCAGCCGCAACCCATCACTGGGAAACATCCACACACACTCATTCACACACACCACGGACAATCTAGCTTACCCAATCCACCTGTACCACATGTCTTTGGACTTGTGATGGAAACTGGAGCACCCGGAGGAAACCCACACAAACATGGGGAGAACATGCAAACTCCACACAGAAATGCCATCTGACCCAGCCGAGGCTCGAACCAGCAACCTTCTTGCTGTGAGTTGAACGTGCTACCCACTGTGCCACCGCGTTGCCCACTTGTTTTTAACAAAACAAATATAAATATGCATATAAGAAATAATACTGCTAATAAAAATAACATTATACAAAAGCAAGTTGTCGTGAATAAACTGAAAAAAGCCCCATGGAGGATAAGAAGACTTGGAGGCAGGGGTTTTTATATTAATGTAGAAAATAATCATTTTTGTAATATTTTATTCCTTTAATTATTTTTCAATTGTAAAGATATTTGCGTATTGCTTTACATCCTGCATGATTTAAGCAATGTGTAAGCGAGTTGCACAACTAACGCGCTCCGTGCTGGACTTTAGACCTGCTTTCAGCTGATCTATTGTGCAGTCTATTTCAGTTCCTCAAAATAGCAACACACCAACAATGTGCCTTAACACACCTCTTTTCTAGACCGAAACACCCATGAATCCACAAAGTGGCGCAAATGGATTTGCTATTTAAACAACGTGGCGGAAAACAGGAAAATTAAGGTTGCGTTGGTCTGAAAATAGCAACCCATTGGGGCAAACACATCTTGCGCCTTATTGCGACGGGTGTATGATAGGGCCCTGGATGTTCTCTCTAACAGCTTCAGTCTTTTTACAGTATATTTGCTAGAACGTTTATCCAAATGCACAGTAAGTGCATGTTTTTCAAAACTATTGTATGTACTATTGTTTCCAAAACACATAACATAGTAAATACTATATCACAGAAACTAATTACAGCAAAATATGCTCCAAAATACCAGTGCAGAACAACTGGCCAAGGTGTCAAATTATTCTCAGATAAACAGGCAGCTAAAGTAGTTCCGGCAGGTTTTGAGTGCATTAGAGTTCAATATGTAATGTAATGTGTATTTATATAGCGCATTTACCATATATGGCCATATACCCAAAGTGCATCACAATCATGAGGGCGGTCTCTCCACACCACCTCCAGTGTGCAGCATCCACTATGATCCATGATGCGATGGTAGCCATAGGACAATGCCACCAGTGCGCTCACCACACATTATTGGTGGTGTAGAGAGACGGTGATAGAGCCAATTCAGTGGACGGGGATGTTTGGGAGGCCATGATGGGTAAGAGCCGATGGAGGGAATTTGGCCAGGACACCAGGGTTACAAGAAGTGCCATGGGATTTTAAATGACCACAGAGTGTCAAGACCTCAATTTAACATCTCATCCGAAAGACGACGCTTACTGACAGTATAGTGTCCCCTTTACTGTACTGGGGCATTTGTACTCACACAGACCGCTGGTTGTGCACCCCCTGCTAGCCTCACTAACAACAGCAACCTAGTTTTCCCATGTGGTCTCCCATCCAGGTACTGACCAGACTCAGCCCTGCTTAGCTTTAGTGAGTAACCGGTCTTGGGCTGCAGGGTGACACGCTGAACGATTTCAGTTATTTCACAGTTACAGCAGTCAAAAATCACATCAAAACACAACAGATTTTTTTGGTCACATCGCCCAGCTCTAGTCATAGTTAAGCAGTTGATCATAAACCTGTGACGTACCCTGCTGAGCTGCTCCAGCAGGCGGTGGTTCTGTTCTGAAAGTTCACTGATGGCTCGGCTCTTGTCCCGGTCGGCGTCCCGCAGCTGCAGCTGATGTCTCTCCAGCTCCCCCTGCAGGTGCTGCACATCCGTCTCCAGTTCAGCCACGCGGCCTTCCCACTCGCCCTCACGCCGCTCAAGACGCCGCCGCAGCTCGTGCTTCTCCTGCTCCAGGAGCTGCTCCACACACAAAACACAGGTACTTGTGCTTAAATATTTTTTATTATACATTTATATTTTTCTATATACATTTATATTATTTTATTGATAGTGTGTTGAAACATGATCTCTCTTTGTGCAATGCAACTCTCTGATTGGTGGAGTTTTATATACAGCATCATGGGAAATGTAGTTTTTATGTGCAAATTACACTATTAAACATGATCGTTTTCGAAATATGTTGAATTAGTGCAAACAGATGGGTTCAACAACAACATATACAGCTTTATAGTTCACAAAAAGTTTGTAATGTAATGTAAAGTGTATTTATATAGCGCATTTATTGTGTATGGCCATACACCCAAAGCGCTTCACATCCTTAAGTTGGGTCTCTCCACACCACCACCAGTGTGCAGCATCCACTTGGATAACGAACAATGGCGCCAGTGCGCTCACCACACACCAGCTATAGACTGATTTCACGCAGCCGCCATTATTAACAGCAAAATCAAGGCTGCGGTGGGAAGAAACCTGGAAGTATTGCCTGAGTCACACAGGAATGTTGTGTACCTGGCTGTATACCTTATCAGCGAAGAGAAAGTGACACAAATTTATACTTTCACCGCCTTCCGAGTGACCCGAAGGTCCGTTCTGAATGAATAGTGAAAATAAAAAGGGAACAACAGTCTCCATCTGGAGCTCCTTCACGGGACTCAACACTTGTAAACATTCGCTTTATCGAGTTTGCATGGCTCTTGCCTTCACCCACACTCGTCAGCCCTATCAAGCCGACCAATCACAGAGCTTGCGCTGCGTGTCGTTGCGACATGTAGTAACACTTTTTGAAAGGTGTGCGTCAGCGTCGCCAACAGCTACAGGGAGGGCTATGTGTCTGCGGGTAGGCTGCGCCGGAGTATACGTGTGCACTTGACGCAGAAGTATAAATCAGCCTTAAGACCGTCACACACAGACGCATTTGCTCTGCGCAGGGGAAATAAAATAATATACATTTCATATCGCAGCCTCTTGCGATTAGCTAATTGCAACGTTTCAAGTCGCGATTCGATTGCGATTAATCGCACAGCCCTAGTTTAAACCTATAAAGTTTTATTAGCTACCTTTAAAAACTTCCCCAATGAAGAAAAATAATGATTAGTTTCAGATATTTTAATTAATTTGGTTTAGAGGTCTGTATGTGAAGTTCCAGCTCAAAATACATCATGGGTTATTTATTACACCATGCTATTAATGCCCCTGTTTTTGTGTGTGTGTCTCTTTAAATATAAATTAGCTGCTGCTCTCCCCTCCTTTACAGAGGGGGGCGGAGCCTTTACACCTTTTGTCTCAGTTACTCTGAAAACAACGAACAAAACATCCGCATGTGTTTTAAAGCGTGGTCAGTTTAAACTACTGACATACAGTCTTCTGTTTGACAGACATAAAGTCGCACAGAACGACGACACCTCATGTATTAAAGGGCACCTAGGTTACCCCTTTTTCTAGATTTAATATAAGTCTTTTGTGTTTTCAGAATGTGTCTGTAAAGTTTCAGCTCAAAACACCCAGCAGATTATTTATTATAGCTTTCTAAAGTTTATGTTTTATAGCCATTAGGTAGTGGTTTTTGTGGACTGTGCCTTTAAGGCTAGTCCTCCCTGCCCACCGTTCCCATGTGCCTGTCAGCGTGCCTTTGGGCGTACTCACACTATGTACCGTTGCTTGAACCGGGCCATCGATGTCATCGATGATGCACTGTTCAGTAAGCGCTCTTGCTCAGCACAGTGGAGATTTCTTTAGTTATATCGTTTAAGTCGTTTGATATGCGGTGACATGCAGTCAAATATTTCGCTGAACAGATCAGCCACTTTTGACGGTCATAAACAATCATAAAGTCCTCGTGCTGCAGGAATTAGGAAGTTTGCTGAAGGCGCAGCTGACCTGCAGTGAGGGATTTGCGTCTTTAATAATCTACGACGTTCATTGTGTTCATTGAACAGTACGAATAATTAATTAATCCATATCAAACAGTCCCTTAAAAGTCACGTCTTGCTTTCAGTTTCAGGCTCAGACACACTTGCACTCACACTGTAAGCGTACCGCGCCTGAGCCCAAGTGAACCGCGCTCAGGCCCACCTCTTCCAACCGAGCCAGGGCCACCCAAGTGAACCGTGCCTGAGCCAGATTCAGAGCACTTACACTTCTCAAACGATCCGGGAAATGGGCCTGGGCACGGTTCGAATAGCATAGTGTGAGTACGCCCTTAATCTCCTCCCTCGGCTGCTGCAACAGACAGACATAAAGGAAGCAGATCTCACGTAACGTTTGTGAGAAATACTACAGTGAGTATTTGATGTATTTGTTGTGGAGTTGCAATGAGTGACACACAATGTCGTTACAAAGTTCACGCACACACACACACACACAGACAGCGCGGACACACACACAGACAGCGTGCGCGTTTAGCTTTGCACTGTTTTTGCAAGCAAATGTGACAGGATACAGGTTAATCTCCACTGCTGTCTGGATATCTGTTATGTTAATGTACAAAATAAACCTGATTTAACGTTCACAAACCAGGATTGAAGCGTCTTCTTTTATAATTGTTTTGACACGCGGCTGTGGTGATGAAGTAAAGCTGAAGTAAATCACAGTAATTCATTACACACATGCACTGTTTTAAAACATTTGAAGCTTGTAAAACTCACTCTTGATCACATGTGATGATGATTGATGATCCTAGCAAACTGAACAGATCTTTTATTCCCGGTTGCTTTGCGCACATCCTGTCTTGTTGATATGATTATACACGTTACTATGGAGACATGTTAATATGCGGCTGTCAATCAACTCGGTGGGCGGGGGCACGGCACTCCTACGTCAAGTTGCGATCGATCTCAAAACCGATCCAATTGGTCCACCGTTTTTATGTTGTTAAATTGAACAAAAAGCACTGGGTGTGTTTATATCACCCCAATATGACGGTCTATACACTACACCTACACACATGTCTGTCCAAACAGCTTGAAAAGTAGATTTTTCACCATAGGTGCCCTTTAAACTATGTTCTCTTTCACATTAGCTGTCAAATACAGGCAAGGTTGAATAAAAAAGTGCACATTAGCCTGGTTATGAAACTTAACTCAGAGAGTCTGCCCCTTTAACAGGAATTATTTTTTGTAGATATTGTAACATGTTTGTTCCCACACTCTTAGAAATAAAGGTACGAGAGCTGTCAATGGGGTGGTACCTTTTTAAAAGGTACACATTTGTACTTGAAGGGTTCATATTGGTACCTCAAAAGTTTATATTAGTACCTACAAATTTTAAGAGGAACACTTTTGTACTTTTTAGGTACCAATATGTACCCTTGAGGTATTAATATGGACCTTTTAGGTACAAATTTGTCCCTTTTGAAAAGGTACCACCCCAGAGAGTGCAGAAGAAAACTCAATACAATAAAGGCATTTGAGTTCATTCAGAAAAGGTGCTTTCTGAATTAAAGAATACCTCCAGCTTGAGTGGCTTTCTGCATTCCACTCTTAACCAGGAACATTATGCATAAAAAGCATAAAAGGACACCTTTAATTCAGAGCTCATGCCAATCTTGTGTTGCTCACAGACGCATATTCAACTAATATGAATTTGCACTTCAAAGATGTTCAAACCTGAAGTGATTTTTTTGCGTGAGCTTGCATTTCTTGTCTCCTGCATTCTCCTGCATATGCAGAATGTAAAGTGTGGTGTGATTGTCCCTTTAGGCTGCCATCTGCTCCATTGATAGCACATGAGAGGTAAGGCCCGTTCACAAAAAGAATGATAGGGATAAATATAAAGCTAAATATATTTGTGTCCAGGGGCTTTGTAGCTTTGTTGCCTCACAGCAAGAAAGTCGCTGGTTTGAGCCTCGGCTGGGTCAGTTGGCATTTCGGTGTGGAGTTTGCATGTTTTCCCCGGGTTTCCTACAGGTGCTCTGTTTTCCCCCACAGTCCAAAGACATGCGCTATAGGTGGATTGGGTGAGCTAAATTAGTGTATGTGTGTGAATGAGAGTGTTTCCCAGTGATGGCTTGCAGCTGGAAAGGCATCCGTTGCATAAAACATATGCCTGATAACTTGGCGGTTCATTTTGCGGTGGTGACCCCTGATAAATAAAGGGACTAAGCCGAAAAAAAATGGATTGATGAATGAATGATGCTTTTACTTGGACGTTATCTCTTGTGACCAGCAGGTGTCCTCAGTGTGCTACTACCGCATCTGAATATACTATTTAGCTGGTGACGTGTAATCAGTCTAATCAAACAGTCAATTTAGCAATAGCCGTCAGTCCTCCAGCATTTAAAGTTTGCACAATATATAGTATATATTACACAATACATAGTTTCAGCATCGATATCGCAATGTGCACATCCGCAATAGTCACGTCACAGAATGTGCAATGATTACATGAATGAGTCTGTATTATAGTTAATAAGACACTGAATTCGGGGCGGCATGGTGGCTCAGTGGTAAGCACTGTCGCCTTACAGCAAGAAGGTTGCTGGTTCGAGTCACGGCTGGGCCACCTGGCATTTCTGTGTGGAGTTTGCATGTTCTCAGCGTGTTGCCGTGGGTTTTTTCCGGGTGCTCTGGTTTCCCCCACAAGTCCAAAGACATGCGCTATAGGAGAATTGGGTCAAACATAATTGTCCATAGTGTACAAGTATGTGAATGTGCGTGTGTATGGGTGTTTCCCAGTACTGGGTTGCTGCTGGAAGGGCATGCGCTGCGTAAAACATATGCCGCAATAGTTGACGGTTCATTCCGCTGTGGTGACCCCAGATTAATAAAGGGACTAAGCCGAAGGAAAATTAATAAATGAATGAATGAGACACTGAATTCTGAACACATAAGATTTTTGCACTGAAGAGTTTAACTATAATAGAGAAAATGTTTATCATCTGCATTTTCATGTTTAAATATTTAAAGCATTTTGACAAAAAATAGTACCGTTTGTAACTTCCAAGAAAATTTGTTTAATTTATTCGTTCATTCGTTCATTCATTTATTTTGTATTTATAGTTGTCATTTATTTTATTTTATGCTGATGGATATGGAATAGATAAACAAACCCCATCTCATTCATTCATTCATTCATTCAATTTCTTTTCGGCTTAGTCCCTTTAATAATCTGTGGTCGCCACAGCAGAATGAATCACCAACTTATTCAGCACATGTTTTACGCAGCGGATGCCCGTCCAGCCACAACCTATCACTGGGAAAACCCCATCTCAATCAATCTAAATTGAAATGATCATACAGTTGAGGACAGAATTATTAGCCCCCTTTTGAATTATTTTTGTCTTTTTTAAATATCTCCCAAATGATGTTTAACAGAGCAAGGAACTATTCACTATTCAATATGTCTGATAATATTTTTTTCTTCTGGAAAAAGTCTTGTTTGTTTTATTTCGGCTAGAATAAAAGCAGTTTTATTTTTTTATAATAATTTTAAGGTCAAAATTATTAGCCTCTTTAAGCTAATTTTTTGCGATAGTCTACAGAACAAACCATCGTTATACAATAACTTGCCTAATTACCCTAACCTGCTTACTTAACCTAATTAACCTAGTTAAGCCTTTAAATGTCCCTTTAAGCTGTGTAGAAGTGTCTTGAAAAATATCTAGTCAAATATTATTTACTGTCATCATGGCAAAGATAAAATAAATCAGTTAGAAATTAGTTATTAAAACTATTATATTAAGAAATGTGTTGAAAAAAAAAATCTCTCTGTAAAACAGAAATTGGGGAAAAACATAAACAGGGGGGCTAATAATTCTGACTTCAACTGTATACTGCAAAAAACAAAGTCAGATTTTTCCAATATCATGCAGCCATAAATCCTTTTATTTTTATATGACTTTCATAAGTTCCTAGTATTTTTATCATGATTTCCCATGGTATAACCAATTGTTTCCACAATAGTCATTATATTTAAATAATCTTTTAAAAGAGGGTTTAACATGCTTCTCCTCAGTGTCACCTGTATCTTTCAATTCAATTCAATTCATCTTTATTTCTATAGCGCTTTTACAATGTGGATTGTGTCGAAGCAGCTTAACATAGAAGATTATAGTGAATTGAAAATGTCAGTTCAGTTTAGTTTAGTTCAGTTCAGTGTGGTTTAATATTCACTGCTGAGAGTCCAAACACTGAAGAGCAAATCCATTGATGCACAGCGCTACAAGTCCCATGCAAGCCAGTGGCGAGGAAAAAACTTCACCAATTGGTGAAAGTGAAGGATAAACACCTCAAGAGAAACCAGGCTCAGTTGGGCACGACCATTTCTCCTGTGGCCAAACGTCTTGTGCAGAGCTGCAGTCTAGGCGCCGGAGACTGGAGAACGCTGGACGTCAACGAAGTCTCGGCTGTCCCTGGAGTATCTAAATCGCGCTAGCCCTTTATTTTTTACTAGATTCTGACTGGCTGTCAGTGCTTTATCATTCATTAGCTGGGAGAAATCCTGATCCCAATAATATGGTTTCTCCGTATCTTTATTGTTGTAGTTGTGCTGTGAACTACAGCAGGGAAAATAAGTATTGAATAAGTCACTATTTTTCTCAGAAAACATATTTTTAAAGGTGCTGTTGACTTGAAATATTCACAGGATGTTGGTAACAACCAAAGAAATACATTTATGAAATGAAAACAAATCTAATTAGTGTACAAATGAAGTTATGTGTAATAAAATGAAATGACGCAGGGAAAAAGTATTGAACACATAAAGAAAGGGAGGTGTATTCCGGCAGATAAGCCCAGACTGCAGCTGAAATCTCTCAGTAATTCTTCAGCAACCCTCTGCCCTTCCTCAGATTTAATGAAAATCAGCTGCTTCAGTTCAACATCTACATTAGCAGGAGGATGAAGATGCAACCAGAGTGGACATTTCAGCAAGATCCAAAACACAGCCAAGGAAACTCTCAAATGCTTTCAGAGAAAGAAAATCAAGCTGTAGAATGGCCCAGCCAATCACCTGATCTGAATCCAATAGAAAATACAAACTAAAGCTCAGATTTGATAGTCGAGACCCACAGAATCATCAAGATTGCTACACACTGTTGAGTAGTCTGTGAGAAACTCACACCTGAGCAATGCATGTGATTTTATTCTCCATTTAAGAGGTGTCTTTACTAGGTGTGAACCTACACTGGTCTCACGGTTCAGTTCGGTTACGATTATCATGCCATCGATTCGGTTCAATTCGATATCTCGGTGCATCACGTTGCATTAACGATTCTTTCCATACACAGTTTTATATTTTATATTCAGCAATTCTTTTTTTTTATTTATAAATATATTTATATACTATTTGTAAAACAATTTTGTTCTTTAATACAAACAGTCAGATATATAAACTGTACCTTTAAAGAACACGAGCATTTATAGCAAATAAACAAATATAAATATCCCGCTCGCTTTCTGAGCCTTGTCTACCAAGTTCTCTTACACCCCTTTGATTGGTCACGCGCTCAACAGAAAGAGCTGCGATTGGCTCCTACACGCTGGTGCTCTTCACAGATAAACTCATGGCATGGGCCACAGTGAGAGAGAGAGAAATGGAGATTACTTTCATTCTTTTAATCGCCGTGAAATAGAGGCTTTTGCTGTAAGTGTCAGTGAAACCGTGTTCAGCAAACACACACGCAGTGAAATTGTGCACAGTTTCTGAGTTTTTATGTAGTTAGAGCGTTGTAAATACTCGCGCTCTCGGCTCACCTCCCTCGCCATAGTAAGCTACAGCGACATAGCACATGTGAGATAAATGACGTCAGTACATAATAACCGGTTATGATTATTACTGAACCGATACTGAATTGTCCGCGTCTGCATCGCGGTGCACCGAAGAAACGATTAATTTTGACACCCCTAGTCTTTACGATGCCGTCACCAAGTGTTAAATTTATTTCAGTAGTTCAACACTTCATTGTTATTACACATAACACATTTTTCAGATTTGTTTTGTTTATTTTTATGTTTGAGTTTTTACCAAAATCTGGTTCAATTCCATGTCAACAGCTCCTTTAGAAATATTATTCCCAGGAAAAAACATGACGTGTTCAATACTTATTTTCCCGCGTGTATGATATTCTTTAACACTGTGAATGATTTTAGAAACTATATTATTATTGTTATCTTTAAAGTTATCATGCTTGGTGTGAACAGGCCTTTAGACGTCCAGATTTCATGGTCTAAGGCTTAAAGTTCTCATGTGGTTGAGGGTCAGACAGGTCGAGTCCTGAGCACCTTAGAGAGAGCCGGCTATAATTGTCGAAAATTAAATCTGGCACTGATTACGGCCTGTGAAATCCACTGTGAAGGCTATCAAGGCAATTACCCATTGGAAGTCATTTCCATGCTGATCATTTGCTTTTTGCAAGAGGGTGTGAATGTGAACAAGAACTCCAACAATTAGAATTGATCAACTGAGATTCAAAGGGACAGTTCACCCAAATAAATGAATCATTTACTCTTCACCCACTTGATTCACGTTTCTTTTTTCAGTTGAACACAAAGGATGATATACTGAAGAATGTTTAACACAGGCTCATTGTGGATACGTACCCCTGTCTACATTTCTGGAGAGTGCGAATTATAAAGCAAGTACATCTTGCTGCATTTTGGCTTTAAAATGAATGCCACAGGGGTGGTATGACACCATCGCCGACTTCTGTTCCATTTTGCGTTACCAGCTGACAACTTACATCAGTACAGACAGCTTTTCCGGTGTGACCAGTTTGCCCAGTGGCTCGCCGGTTACATTGGCTCACTTGGGATTTTTTGTTTTTAAAATATGTCTAATAGACGTCGTCTTGGCTAAAACAAGGCTAAATTTGGGCTGTCAGTGAAAATCTAATAGGTGTCTAAGAATAGGCCAAAACTAGACTAGCCATCAAATAAACAGAAATGAATGACTACACATATAACGTCTGTCTAATCGGTCTATTTGATAACTAGTCTAGTTTTGGGCTATTGTTGTAGATGTCTATTTAGACTGACAGTGCAAGTTTAGCCTTGTTTTATCCAAGCTGTCTACGCTTAGATGTCTATTAAACACAAAATTGTTTGCTGGGCTGCGATGATGTGGTTCGAGTCCGGTGTAGAATGGTTCCAAAAACCAGGTTAAAAAAAATAAATAATAGACAACAGGATGATATCACGTGGTCGTGACGGCTTTTCTTTTTCTAGATTGCTTTTGAAAACACTATTGGTTGGGTTTATGGAAGTGGGTACGTCAGTCAGTCAACAGCAAGCCTGCCTGGGGTGCGTTTCCCAAACAATGATGCAACTCACAGCTGAACTATCTTAGTACAATGCATCGTTTGGGAAAAGAACGATGTAGTGACGAGTGTTTCTCTGTCGCAGATCCATCATTTGAACTACGTTAGTTATAACGTAAAACACCCACAATGATGCTCTAAACAGGGTGAAGTAACAACTTCTTTAGAGAAGAACCCCATCATTTATTTGTGCAAATTATATTGTTTTACACGCACACGCATTTAAAAATATACAATATTAATTTTAATAAAAACATGCACTCATTTTGCATATTAATAGAAATATATGTAAACGGCATATATAGCTATTCAAAAAGCTAACACATATTCTAATCTCATATATACATCATATAAATAAATAAATAAATAAATAAATAATAAGGTGATTTATTAAGAAATTACATTTAATATTTATTATGTATTAGGAAATGAAAAGAGCATACTTTAATAATAATATTAATGATGATGCTGATGATTATTATTAAGTAGAATATTGTTTATTTTTTTATATTTTTTTAAAAGTCTACTTTTACAATTTGACACATGTAAACCACTGCAGAAATGTTCTAATCAACAGGCCCATGTCCTTTACAGTACAGATACTTAATAAATAACCTACTATAAATAAATAAAAAAATAATGTCACAGTTGATTCGTGATTCACACGTAAACACACACATGACCCGTGGATTAATACATTTTTTTTACTTGTAGATTAATCCTAAATTTGTAATGAATACAGAGAGATCGCCTCTCTTAGGTTATTAAATGTGTTTTCTGTCACTACTTGTTTACCCTGCATTAATGCCTTCAGTGTAATCGACACGATTAATAATTAAAAGATCAGGATCTCAACACCCACGCAAAATAAATAATAAATGATGGTGATTTGCATATGTTTATTAATCCTAAGAGATTCAGTCTTTGGTCTTTTGAGTTAGTTATGAAATTACGAACAGTCAAATAGCACAGAAGTACTGGGAGAACAGTTTATAGTTTAGATAAAAACACTGATGTTAATAGTAAAGATTAAAATCACCATCATATCATACTTGTCAACCCTCCCATTATTCCCGGGATTCTCGTATATTTTACAATACTGTCAAGCTATCATCCCGTAAAGGTATTTTCCTGTACTTTCAATGTTTCAATAATGGGTGGCAATAAATATTAAAGAGTTTATTTTACCTATACGCAATCCATACTTCCGAACCACCAGGGGATGCCCCTTGTTCCTGAATGTGAATCTGTTTTGTGCTTTTGTTTTATTTAGGCATGAAAACACTTTGAAATAAATATAAAAATGTCAGGATTCCCTTTCTTTCCATTACAGGCGTCGTTGCCCCTCTTATACAATCCTCAAAACAGTCAGTTCATGTAGCAGTGCGTGACTGTCAGATGCGCTCCATAGTAATATATAAAGGCTGTTTCCGAATGGATTCCGTACACGCAATTTGAAGTGGAGCAAAAGTCTGGGTTTTTATTAATAATAATAACAATAATAATAATGATAATAATAATAACATCTAAACATGTCGATCTTGGTGGGTTTTCTTTTAAGCACAACTAATTTTGTCTTAAATAAGCATTAAACAGTTAGGAAAGCAATCAAATGCTTTCATTTTAGATCTGTGCATTTTTAAAGGGACACCTCTGTTATTTAATGTAATCAAATGAAAAATCTAAATGAGAGATTCATTCGTTGCTCTTTAAATCAGAATGTTGAAATTATTCAGTGAAGAAAAGGTCATGAGATTTCATAACTTGATTCTATTTCTTTATGATAGCTATTAATTTTAATAGGCTAAGCTGTTTGCTAATTTATTTGCAGCTTTTTTATGTCTACTATTTTGTAAATAATAATAATAAAACATTACTGACCATATTACTGTTTATTTCCAACGAATCAGCTCTAGATATACATATATATTGAGTGCTGTCGAGGGGGGGGGGGAGAGGGTTGTGGCGTATTCCTTATTTTCACATCCCAATGTTGACAGGTATGCATCATATGCATTTAACAACGCTCAAAAATTTAAGCTGTAGGCAGCAATTGCATTTGTTAACCAGTAGGTGGCAATGACCAGCCATCAAAAACATGCCACTGAATAATTCTTCAAAAATGATCATCCAGCAATGAAACATGAAGTTTTATGAGTAAAGAACTGAATCATTTATTAAAAATGAGACTAAAAACAAATATGGATTGTACAAATTATTATGTTTATACATTTAGTGTTATCAGCAACAGTAGTAGTAACGCACTACTGAATAATTAACCATTTATTTTTAATCATCTTATTATTTCTTCATTTTATTTTTAACAGAAATACAGCTTTGAAGTTCTGTTTGTTAAAACCAAAAGTTTATTGCAGGACTGTTTTTGTAACAAATGGAAAGCAAATTACATTTGTCTCCCCTTTTTGGCTGATCTGAAAAATTGTCCGATCTGTGACTATAAAACCCATAATGTGATCCAAACCGTGATATTTGTGATCTGTTACACCACTAGTTGTGCGCATGTTTTGTATACACATTTTCAAAATATCTGCGCATGTTGGCATTTCTACTATAAAGCATGTTTCTATGCGATATTCCAACGCAATCTCACGGCAATTCGTAACTTTTTGATTTAGTGGCTAATTCGTATGAATTCGTACGATCTAATTCGTACAAATAGGTACGATTTGCTCATCACCCAATGACGATTGGGGTTAGAGGAGGGGTTAGGTGCCACGCCTCCTTTTTAAAATCGTACATTTTAGTACGACTCAACTCCAATTAGCCACTAAACTGACAAAACGTAAAATAATTACGTTTCCTCGTGAGATCAGGCTGGATATTCTGACAGACACATAAAAACAAGTGGATGGAAAAAAAATTATAACATTCTTCAGAATATCTTGTTTTGTGTTCAACAGATGAAAGAAATTCATAAAAGTTTAGAGCCACTTGAGTGTGAGTAAATTATAATGTGGAAATTTTCATTATTGGGTGAACTGTCACTTTAAGACAAAGAGTTTAATGCAAAGAAGTGAACTGGGCATGAGGGACAATATCATAGAGAATGGCCAGGAATCTGTCAAGCGCTCAATCGGATGAACAGAGCCAAATCATATTAGCTGTGCAAGCAACATCGCTAAAAAGACCATCAAAGCTCATATATAAATCCAGAGTCAACATCTTCACACAGTCCACATTCAGGGACAGTAAACACTTCTCTGATGCAGTCTCATTCATTCATTCATTTTCTTTTCGGCTTTATTAATCTCGGGTCGCCACAGCGGAATGAACCGCCAACTTATCCAGCATATGTTTTACACAGTGGATGCCCTTCCAGCTGCAACCCAGTACTAGGAAACATCCAAACACACTCATTCACACTCATACACTACGGACAATTTAGCTTACTCAATTCACCTATAGAGCATGTCTTTGGACTGTGGGGGAAAACGGAGCACCCGGAGGAAACCCACACCAACACGGGATGCTGATGCAGTCTATATATTAATATAACAAAACCTTCCCCTGTGATAGACCTTCCCTTTTTTCTTTTTCGAATATTTCAATCTAGGCTTGCATGATGCTGGAAAAATCTGACATTGCGATATTTTGTTTTGTCGTGAAATATTCATTGCGATATGAATAAAATTTCACAAGATGATTTGAACAACTCTATTTTAAAATATTTTATATATTTAGATTGACTGGGATGATCAATTTTTTTTTTTATGAAGTGCATCTGCATAAATTGTAATAAATTACTAGCAATAATAAGTAAATAGTTAAATAAACAGTGTGTTATGGTTTTTGGGGAGTCTTACAGTATTTATGTAAATAAATTGAACAATCAAATGTAAAATAACATGGTCGTCGTTGTATAAGTAATAAAAAAAAATTATAGTATCATTACTTAATCTTTAATAAATAATCTATTCCTGTTATATGACTATTGCAGATACACACATTGCGATATCGATGCCCAAACGATATATTGTTCAGCCCTATTTTAAACATTATGTATAACAAAGCATGGATTTTTTCACAGTATTTGCTATAATATTATTTCTTCTGGAGAAAGTCTTATTTGTTTTATTTTGGCTAGAACAAAAGCAGTTTTAACATTTTTTTGACTATTTAAGGTCAAAATTATTAGCCCTCTTAAGCAATATTTGTTTTCGATTGTCTACAGAACAAACCACTGTTATACACTTGCCTAATTAACGTAGTTAAGCCTTTAAATGTCACTTTAAGCTGAATACTAGTATCTTGAAAAATATCTAGTCAAATATTATTTACTGTCACCATGAAAAAGACAAAAGAAATCAGTTATTAGAAATGAGTTATTAAAACATTATGTTTAGAAATGAATTAAAAATTTTGCTATCCGTCAAACAGAACTTGGGGAAACAATATACAGGGAGGCTAATAATTCTGACTTCAACTGTACCTTATCATATTAATGGTTGTTTAAAAGCGATAATAATATTATGTAATTCTTCAACCCACTTACATAGGATTTATGCAGTCATAAACAGCTTTAGGGACTATTCTAGAATGAGGGCAAACTCTAAACATTAAAAACGGCAGACTCACAGTGTGAGACAGTAAGTAACTTCAGTGGTTTGCTTCATCATGCTCCTAATGTTATGATGACACATACTGATTGATCATTAAAAGGAAAATTGCTGCATAACCATGTAAACAACACATGTCTGTCAAATCAATCACAGCAGGTTTTAAAATGCAGTATTCACTCTTTAAAAGACCTAATTTACATGTTAATTTTGCTGCAGTTAATTTGACTTTTTCCTCTATTTTCAGCAAAAAAAGTAAAGCTTCTTAATATACTGTTAAATATAATGTATGTAAATTATAGCGTAGCAGGTGAGTTTGCTTAATGTGATTAGTTGACTAAAAAAAGTGAGTAAACCTGTTGCCCTAAAAATACACTGGCCACTTTATTAGGTACACTTTACTAGTACCAGGTTGGACCCCTTTTTGCCTTCAGAACTGCTTTAATACTTTGTGGCAAAGGTTCAACAAAGTACTGGAAATATCATCACACAGTTGCTGCAGATTTGTCGGATACACATCCATGATGCGAATCTCCCATTCCAGCACATCCCTAAGGTGCTCTATTGGATTGGGATCTGGTGACTGTGGAGGCCATTTGAGTACAGTGAACTCATTGTCATGTTCAAGAAACTAGTCTGAGATGATTCGCGCTTTATGACACGGCACGTTTTCCTGCTGGAAGTAGCCATCAGAAGATGGTACACTGTGGTCATAAAGGGATGGACATGGTCAGCAACAATACTCAGGTAGGCTGAGGCATTGACACGATGCTCAATTGGTACTAATGGGCCCAAAGTGGGTCAAGAAAATATCCCCCACACCATTACACCACCACCACCAACCTGAATTGTTGATACAAAAAAGGCAGGATGGATCCATGCTTTTATGTTGTTGATGCCAAAATCTGACATTACCTTCCGAATGTAAGAAATCGAGACTCATCAGACCAGGCAATGTTTTTCCAATCTTCTATTGTCCAGTTTGGGTGAGCCTGTGGGAATTGTAGCCGCAGTTTCCTGTTCTGATGCTGTAGCCCATCCGCCTCAAGGTTATACATGTTGTGCGTTCAGAGATGCTCTTTTGCAGACCTCGGTTGTAACAAGTGGTTATTTGAGTTACTGCTGCCTTTCTGTCAGCTGTAACCAGTCTGACCATTCTCTTCTGACCTCTGGCATCAACAAGGCATTTGCGTTCACCGAAAAATCCCAGTAGATCAGCAGTTTCTGAAATTCTCAGACCAGCCCATCTGGCACCAACAACCATGCCACGTTTAAAGTCACTTAAATCCCCTTTCTTCCTCATTCTGATGCTCTGAACTGCAGCAGATCGTCTTGACCATGTCTACATGGCTAAATGCATTGAGTTGCTGCCATGGGATTGGCTGATTAGAAATTTGAGGTTAACAAGCAGTTAGACAGGTGTACCTAATAAAGTGGCCAGTGAAGTAAAAATCATGAGTAATTAAACTGTGCATAATTCTAAAAAATAGGTTAAGTCAACTTAACAGCTCAAAGTTACAATGGGTTTACTCACTTTTTTAAGTGAAGTCAACTTGTTGCTTTTAAGGCAATGGGTTTGGCCACTTTAATACAGTGAATACAGTGAAAAACAGTCATGCTCTTAAAGTTACAACATACACTAATAATACTTGTACTACTAACAATAATGATGTAAAAACTAAACATCCCATTGCTGTGAAATCATTCTCAGCACTTGAGTCATTGAGACAGAGCATCAAAATACACTCAACTTCTTGATTTGCACAATAGTTTGGGAACTTTCATAAATAATAGGCCTAGTTTTTCTCATTTTTCAGCATCTTGATATTCTGGATTTTTGTTATACTCTAATTTAACTTGATCTTTTGCCAGCATGCACTTCTTATTTTTTTCCTCAGATTTCCCAGCATGCACTTGGGGATGAAAAATTACTATAGTTGCAATGGCAGTTTTATTTTATTTTGCAGTTATATTTACAGCAATGTATATGAGTTGAGGATAGTTGTTTTGTTGTCGCTCTTCTTCCTTTTCTACTTATCAAAATAATCAATTAAAAAATATATATTTCTTTGTGGCGGCATGGTGGCTCAGTGGTTAGCACTGTCGCCCCACAGCAAGAAGGTCGCTGGTTCCAGTCCCGGCTGGGTCAGTTGGAATTTCTGTGTGGAGTTTGCATGTTCTCCCCATGTCAGCGTGGGTTTCCTCAGGGTTTCCTCCACAGTCCAAACACATGCGTTATAAGTGAATTGGATGAAATAAATTGGCTGTAGTGTATGTGAATGGGTGTTTCCCGGTGCTGGGTTGCAGCTAGAAAAACATACGCTGCGTAAAACATATACTGGAATAGTTGGCGGTTCATTCCGCTTTGGCGACCCCTGATAAATTAGGGACTAAGCCAAAGGAAAATTTATGAATATTTCTTGCGCTTTGTGTACCAAATTGTAAGGCACACACACACACACACACACACACACACACACACACACAAAAACACAGGGTTGTTGTCAACCTAACAGTTGGGTAAAATATGGATAACCCCAAACGTTAAGTTAAAAGATGTAATTTTAATTAATTTAATAAAAACTATTAAATAACTATTAGAGTAACAGGTAAAGTTTAACTTCATGTATTCTTAAAAATCTAAATTCTGAATTGTCCTAACCCAACGACAACAACCCAGCATTTCTAGAGTGCAGGAAGTTTACGTGCTTCTACATAAGTTAATCTCGTTATACTATACTGAGCCTGCATAAATAGCAAGTTGTTTACACAACCCCTACTTAAAGCATGTCAACTTTTGACGTTAGTTTGATACTAGTGGCAATGTATGTAATATATAGAGCTCCTTCTCACCTCCAGTCTGTCGTTTAAATCCTTGGTCATTTTGTCATATTGCTTAGTGAGGTCTTGGTTTCTTTCAAGTAGAGCTTTGCCCAGTTTAGCAGCGAGCACCAAGTCCTTCTCTTTCTGCCGGAAGAGCGACAGTAGGTCAGAGTCCTGCCCGCTCACAGGTGTCTCCAGGGCGGATTCGTGCAGCTCGTCCTCCCGGTCCCCGGTCAGCATGGCCAGCTCCTCCTCCAGAGCCATGCCGAGCCCCCCGGGCGCGGTGTGTAGCAGCGTGAGTTCCCCGGCGGTGTCTGGCGAGTTCTGGCGGCCGGGATTTAGCGCTCGGTCCATGCGGTCGCTGTCCGGCTGCGGTGGTGCTGAAATCAGATCCAGGCAGGACGCGGACATCGCCGGAAAACACGACAGATGGATGGAGCGCTTTAGACCCGGTGCAGTCCCGGGTCTAGCTGACCAGTTTGGCTCGGGGTCGATCGTAACGCCATGGAAATCGATTAACTGTACGACTGCGCGTGCTTGATTTGCTATCAATCAATCGATCATTTATCCTGAATGTGAATGTATTTGAAACACCGCGCGTTAACCTCCTTGGTGGTCGCCGTCTAGTCGCTGGGTCCGCTCCAGAGCATCGGGGTCCCGGTTATTCCCCATTATTGTCGCCCCTGGCTCACATCCCTGGCCTGTATGACATACAAATACACGGATTTCTCTCGTGCGCGAGCCTCCTCCCAGCCCCGCGCGCGCGCGCTCTATCTCTCTGCGTCCGTGACGTCAGCTAATCAGCGCTCCTTGTAGGCGCTCATTGGTTGATTCTGATAGCGCCATATGCTATATTGAAGAACTGGGTGAAAGACGTGTGAATTTTGGGGAATGTCTACACTACAGTATCTTCTGGAAGGTTAATGACCTCTAGTGGAATAGGTCAAGACTGATGTGGGCTTTTAATAATAACTGTTGTTGGCTCAGTGTTGTTTTACAGCATGATTGTTTTTTTTTTGTTTTGTATTTATTGCCTAATGTACCTACTATGTTTGTACCATGGTTGAGAGATGCAATGGAGTGCATTAAAGTACAGAAGGGCCAATTATGTTTTAATGACCCAAATAACATTTATAGTTAAGTATCTAATTACCAACATTAAATGAATTGTTTTTTAATTGTTTGATGATAGTTATTAATAACAACCCTAACTATAATCATTAGACTACATTTATAATAGTAATGACAATAATAACGATTTAGTTAAAGTCATATGTGTTTTATTTAATGACACATTTTGTCATGGAAAAAAATCTATACTGGTACACAGTAAAAAATGTATTATTTTCATGTAAAATACGCACACATATATGTAAAAATACACAAAATACATGTGTGTACGTATGTGAGTGTGACATTATTTTCATAAAAAAATTCACACACACACACACACACAAACAAACATGTTATATACAAGTATATAATAATACTGTATACACTCACCGGCCACTTTATTAGGTATACATGTCCAACTGGTCGTTAATGCAAATTTCTAATCAGCCAATCACATGGCATCAACATGGTCAAGACGATCTGCTGCAGTTCAAACCGAGCATCAGAATGAGGAAAAAAGGTGATTTAAGTGACTTTGAACGTGGCATGATTGTTGGTGCAGGACGGGCTGGTTTAAGTATTTCAGAAACTGCTGATCTACTGGGATTTTCACGCACAACCATTTCTAGGGTTTTTCATAAATAATAGGTAGGGTCATACCTCATTACAACTGAGCTATGCAGAAGGGCATCTCTAAATGCACAACACGTCCAACCTTGAGACGGATGGGCTACAGCAGCAAAAGACCATACCAAGTGACACTCCTGTCAGCTAAGAACAGTAAACTGAGGCTACAATTAGCACAGGCTCACCAAAATTGGACAATAGAAGATTGGAGAAACGTTGCCTGGTCTGCAGAGTCTCGATTTCTGCTGCAATATTCAGATGGTAAGGTCAGAATTTGGAATCAACAACATGAAAGCATGGATCCATCCTGCCTTGTATCAACGATTTAGGCTGGAGGTGGTGGTGTAATGGTGTGGGGGATATTTTCTTGGTACACATTGGGCCCATTAGTATCAATTGAGCATCGTGTCAACGCCACAGCCTACCTGAGTATTGTTGCTGGCCATGTACATCCCTTTATGACCACAGTGTACCCATCTTCTGATGGCTACTTCCAGCAGAATAACGCCGCATGTCATAAAGCGTGAATCATCTCAGACTGGTTTCTTGAACAGGACAATGAGTTCACAGTACGAAAATTGACTCCACAGTCCCCAGAACTCAATCCAATAGAGCACCATTGGGATGTGATGGAATGGGAGATTCGTATCATGGATGTGCAGCTGACAAATCTGCAGCAACTGTGTGATGCTATCATGTCAATATGAAGCAAAATCTCTGAGGAATATTTCTAGTGCCTTGTTGAAACTCTGCTATGAAGGATTAAGGCAGTTCTGAAGGCAAAAGAGGATCCAACCCGGTATTAGTAGGGTGTACCTAATAAAGTGGCCGGTGAGCATGTGTGTGTTGTATTTTGACATGAAAAAATACAATTCATATGATATGTGCAATATATAATCTATGATTTTCATATTTTATTGTCTATTTTGTTGACCATTGATGTCCAGGTTTACTTTTTTGTGTTTCTACAGTTTTTTTTATTAATTCATATGGAATCATCGTAAATTATGTTTCAATATAACAACAACTATAATAATAATAATAATAATAATAATAATAATAAATATTTTAATAATAATAATAATAATAATAATAA
>CAIGQZ010032119.1:370068-383905 GCA_903798205.1 Danio tinwini | reverse complement strand
ATGAATCACAGACTGACCAGCGCTCACCTTCTTCCCTAAACCCAACCGATAGTGTTTTCATAAATCATTTCCCTAGATCTAGAAATTGTAAGACTACCTCGTTGTACATTGGTCTACCTTAGTCAACACTCTCTCGGTTACAGTTGGTTCAGAATGCAGCCGCCAGATTAATAACAGGAGCTAAAAAAATAGATCATATCTCCCCTGTCCTTGCCTCATTGCACTGGCTTCTTATAAAACTCAGAGTTGATTTTAAAATACTTCTTTTCACATATAAAGCATTGCACAATTTTGCCCCGGTCTATATCTGTGAACGTATTAGGCCATATACAGTGCATCCTGAAAGTATTCATAGCACTTTTTCCAAAATTTTTTATGTTACAACCTTATTCCAAAATTAAATTCCTTTATTTCCTCAACATTCTACACACAATACCTCATAATGACAATGTGAAAAAAGAGTTTTTGAAATTGTTGCAAATTTATTAAAAATAAAAAACCTGAAAAATCACATGCACATAAGTATTGACATATTGACAGAAGCAATGTTAGGAGAAGACCACAACAAAAGAATACATTTTCTTGCTAGATACATACAAAGGTGCAACACAGATTTTAGTCCATAAGTAAGGTGTAGAGCAGTTTTACAATACAGAAGATAAATAGCTGGAGATATGGGAAAAGGTTTACCAATAATCTTCTGAACTTATTTGTTCATTTCTTTCCAGTATGTCTTAATCATGTCACAGTCCGAGAATACATGCATCACAGTCCCAACATTTAAATAAGTAGTTTTAACAAAGCAAATGTATTTTTTTTAGTTCACTTATCATTAGTTACATGCTAAATTTAGCCAATGAGCTTTGAAGTTAACCCGGTGTGAACCAATGGATTAATGTGTCCCGGTTTCAGGGGCGGATTTAGTGATTTGGTGGCCCTAAGCAATTCCAGCCATCGGGCCCAACAGTTTTAAAATGCACCCTTTGTAGTTTTTCTTATATCACTCAATTTCCTTTTCCTTATTTTATCTTAATATAATATCTTGCGATATTCATTCATTTTCCTTCAGCTTAGTCCCTTTATTCATCAGGGGTCGCCACAGTGGAATGAGCCGCCAACTTATCCAGCATATGTTTTACACAGCGAATGCCCTTCCAGGTGCAACCCAGTACTAGTAAACATCCACACACTCTCATTCACACTCATACACTATGGTCAATTTAGTTTATTCAATTCACCTATAGCGCATGAGTTTGGGCTGTGGGGGAAACCCACCCCAACACGAAAGAACATGCAAACTCAACACAGAAATGCCAACTGGCCCAGCTGGGACTCAAACCAGTGACCTTGTTGCTGTGACACAACAGTGCTAACCACTGAGCCATCATGTCGCCATATTTTGCAATAATATTCTTAAAACTAATTCACAACTTAAAAATAAAATAAAATAAAGTAATAAATCTTTCCTTGATATGACTGCTGGACTGCTCCATTATTAGGAGTGTAAGCCAAATTTGTCTACATGTTATAATTACCGGCAGCTAGTTCTCTGCAACTTTCACATGGTCGCCCACTGAAGCTAAGCAGGACTGCAACCGGTCAGTACCTAGATGGGAGACTACATGGGAAAGCTAGGTTGCTGCTGCAAATGGTGTTAGAGAGACCAGCAGGGGGCGCTTAACCTGCAGTCTGTGTGGGTCCTAATGCCCCAGTATATTGATGGGGACTCTATACTGCTCAGTGAGATGTATACCGCTGTCTTTCAGAGATGATTAACTGAGGTTATTAAAAAAATTCCAGGACGTCCTTCGAAAAAGAGTAGGGGTTCAACCTTGGCATCCTGGCCTAATTTGCCCACTGGCCTCTGTCCATCATGGCCTCCTAACCATCCCCATATCTTAATTAATCCAGAAAAGGGTTATAGATAAAAAAAAATTGTATTAATAATTATAATAATGATTATTATTAATAATTACATAAACAATTTATCTGTAAGACCCTCACCATACAAAATATGATGGAATTGATGATATAGGTATAATTCATTCTTCTAGGTATTTTTTGGGTGTCCCTAAATTTCCTGGGGCCCTTTATTCGCTTATTGGTTAAATCCGTCCCTGCCCGGCCCCAATAGTTCAGCGCTCATCCTGAAGCATGTTATTGATGCTTTTCACTCATGCAAACATACCGCAAAGATTGCATGATTGCTAAAAAACAAAGACTTTACTTGTGGACGGTATTGTTGACATAGAAAGGAAAGTGGGTCACTGTCATTCCAGAGCACAAACCCCCCGAACCGGCCGTCCAATCACTGCAGGCTTATTTATTGAAGGATGAGCGGCAGAAAAACATGTTTGGAGGAGGATTGAGGCTGCTTTTGTAATCCGTGATTAAACACACAGTCGCTCTTACTGTATATGAGATGATCATTGAGCTGAGTGTGTGTGTGTGTGTGTGTGTGTGTGTGTGTGCGTGTGTATGTTAATGTATAGCTAAATGGCATGACAGCTTGCGAATGGCATTTTTTTTCAGATATTTTTGTTCTGATATATATTATAGCATGGACCATCGGCACTGTCGCCTCACAGCAAGAAGGTCGCTCGTTTGAGCCCCGGCTGGCTCAGTTGGCATTTCTGTGTGGAGTTTGCATGTTCTCCCTGTGTTGGCATGGGTTTCCTCTGTGTGCTCTGGTTTCCCCCACAGTCCAAACACATGCACTATAATGGAATGGAAGAAACTAAACTGGCTATAGTGTATGTGTGTGTATGAGTGTGTATGGGTGTTTTCCAGTACTGGGTTGCGGCTGCCAGGGCAACCGCCGCGTAAAACCTGTAATACATATGCTGGATCAGTTGGCAGTTCATTCCACTGTGGCATCCTCTGATTAATAAAGGGACTAAGCAAAAAAAAATGAATGATAATAATAATAATAATAATTATTATTATGAAAATAATAATAGACAAAACATTTGTTTGAGAATAAAGAAGAAATACATTAAAAGAAATTGAAGCAAGCATTTTGTTGAAATAGAAAAAAATATAAAATTATAAATACAGTTATAAATAAATTAAAAGTAAAATAAAGGTGGAAATAAATGGTACGTTAAGAACAATATAAATAAAAAAAAATGAAATAATAAAATTTATATATAAGCAAGTGAGCAAGCAAACAGACAAATGTGTCAATATGAAAATGTTTTAATTTAGCGTCTAGCATTAAAATCACAAAGAAGTAAGGGGCTATGTTAAAATTATTTAATAATGCATTAAATATTAATGTTTAATAATAAGCAAGCAAGCAGAAAGTAAAGAAAAAGTACAGTAAAGGAGAAAGAAACTGATTTTAATAATTAAAACTCATTTATGAATTCATTTATGACCAAGCAAACAGACAGACAGACAAATGAATAAGGTCTATATTAAAATATATTTATTTATATCCATTATTAAAAACCACAAACAAGTAAGCGGCTATATTAAAGCACTTTAATCTTGTAATAAATATGGAGTTTCTAAAAAAAAAGAAAGGCAAAAAGAAAGAAAAAAGCTGACAGACGAACAAACAAATAAACATATAAATAAATGTCTGCATTAAAATATTTTTCACAAATGCATAAATGTCTACATAAAAAATCTTTAAATATATATATATTTTTCATTTATTCATTCATTTTCTTTTCGGCTTAGTCCTTTTATTAATCTGGGGTCGCCACAGCGGAATGAACCGCCAACTTATCCAACATGTTTTTATGCAGCGGCTGCCCTTTCAGCCGCAACCCATCACTGGGAAACATCCATACACACTCGTATATTATTGATAATTTTAGCTTAACCAATTCACCAATAGCGCATGTCTTTGGACTGGTGGGGGAAACCGGAGCACCCGGAGAAAACCCACGCGAACACGGAGAGAACATCCAGACTCCACACAGAAATTCCAACTGACCCAGCAGAGGCTTGAACCAGCGGTCTTCTTCCTGTGAGGCGACTGTGCTACCGCGTCGCCCTACACATTTTTTGTAATATATTATAATAAGGATTGTTAGTACAGAAATATATTCATTCATTTATTTTCCTTCAGCTTGGTCCCTTTATTCATCAGGGGTCGCCACAGCGCAATGAACCGCCAACTTATCCAGCATATATTTTACACGGCGGATGCCCTTCCAGCTGCAGCCCTTCACTGGGAAACACCCATACACTATGGCCAATTTAGTTTATTCTGTTTCCCTAAAGTGCATGTGTTTGGACTGTGGGGTAAACTGGAGCACCCGGGGGAAACCCACGCCAACATGGGAAGTACAAGCAAACTCCTTCTTGCTGTGAGGTGACAGTGCTAACCACTAAGCCACCATGTCTCCAGACAGAAATATATATAAAACACTATTAAAAAAAGAGTAAACTATAATTATTAGTAAGAGTATATATAATAAAAAAAATCTAATTAAATACTAAATAATTATAAACAAAACTAAAACAACAATAATAAATACACCATAATAAATCTATTTATCATACTACATTAAGGGTGACGCAGTGGTGGAGTAGGTAGTGCTGTCGCCTCTAAGCAAGAATGTCGCTGGGTCGCAGGTTCTAACCTCGGCTGGGCTGGGTCAGTTGGCGTTTCTGTGTGGAGTTTGCATGTTCTCCCTGCGTTTGCGTGGGTGTGCTCCGGTTTCCTCCACAGTCCAAAGACATGCGGTACAGGTAAATTGGGTAAGCTAAATTGTCCGGTGTGAATGAGTGTGTGGATATTTCCCAGAGATGGGTTGCGGCTGGAAGGACATCCGCTGCGTAAAATTGTGCTGGATAAGTTGGCGGTTCATTCTGCTGTGGCAACTCTGGATTAATAAAGCAGACAAGAAAATTAATGAATGAAATCACATTAAGTTAATGCATTTAAATACATCTGATACGCATGCCTAAAAACATTATCATACAAAATTAGCTTCAAAAAAATATTTAATAAGCGTCACTGTGGCGCAGTGGGTAGCAAGATTGCCTCACAGCAAGAAATTTCACTGGTTCGAGTCTCGGCTGAGTCAGTTGGCATTTCTGTGTGGAGTTTGCATGTTCTCCCAGTGTTAGTGTGGGTTTTCTCCGGGTGCTCTGGTATCCCCACAGTCCAAAGACATGCGTTATAACTGAACTGGGTAAGCTAAATTGGCCGTAGGCCTAGTGTATGAGTGTGTATGTGTTTACCAGTGATGGGTTGCGGCTGGAAGGGCATCAGCTGCGTAAAATATATGCTGGATAAGTTGTCGGTTCATTCCGTTGTGGCGACCCCAGATTAATAAAGGGACTAAGCTGAAAAGAAAATTAATAAATGTAAATTTCTCGTTAAACTTGTATCTGTTTTTTTCAGTAGATACAGTAAACAGAACTCAAGTCTGAACAGCACGAATCTGAAGCTTAGACATGAAGAGCAATGCTGCCATCTGCTGACAAATAAGTCAATTTAATAAACTCATTTGTCTTGTGAGTCAGCTTTACACCGTGTAAGGATGATGCATTTATTAATTAAATCAAATGTTATAATTAATACATCGCCTAAAAGACTGCATCAGTACACAAGGCGACATAAACTAAAGCAACATCATTTGGATGCATTATCATTACACCTCGATTTACTATTAAAATACCGGCAGATCCTTTTCTTTATACCTTTTAAACGTGATCAAATTTGCATACCAAGTTAGAGTTTAAAGTGATTTTGTCGCCCATTTTCCGCTGCTCTTGTAAGCTCTGGAGGATAAGAGCTCTCGATGATGATTGTTATTCCGCTCTGATTGATTTATGATGCATTTGTGCGAATACATAAAGCGTTTATATAATGCTCTGAGTCACAGTTCTTAACTAGTGACTACCCCAAGGCTCTTCTACCAGAACTAAGAAGAAGAAAAACACACAAAGACTCTCAATGTTACACAATCACACTTTTACTGATGTTTTAAGAAGAGAGAACTTACGTAAGGATTGTCTATGCAGTTCCAGCCTTCATCCTTTAGAGGGCGCTCTGATTATTTCCCTACTGTCCCTCTGTCTGTTCAGGCAGAACCAAATGAAGATCATTTATTTAAGATAGTAAAGATAATGATCCAAATAAGGATTACAAATTATGATATTAAATAAATTGAGTTACTTATTTAGTTCCTGAGATGTACTGCTGGCATGGTGGCTCAGTGGTTAGCACTGTTACCTCACAGCAAGAAGGCTGCTGGTTCGAGTTCCGGCTGGACCAGTTGTGTGAAGTTTGCATGTTCTCCCTGTGTTGGCGTGAGTTTCCTCCGGGTTTTCCCCAGTCCAAAGACATGCACTATATAGGTAAATTTGATAAACAAAATTGGCCTTAGTGTATGAGTGTGTGTGAGAATGTGAGAGTGTATGGATGTTTCCCAGTACTGGGTTGTGGCTGCAAGGGAATCCGCTGTGTGAAGCATATGCCGGAATAGTTGGCGGTACATTCCGCTGTGGCGACCCCTGATAAATAAAATTAAAGGAAAATGAATGAATGAATAAATAAATAAATGAACAACTGACAAAAGTCTTGTCGTGGATTCCAGTTGTAAGAGCAACAAATAAAACACTTGACTTCTAATTGATCATTTGGAAAAGTGGCAGAAGGTCAATTTTTCTGATGAATCATCTGTAGAGCATCCCAATTACCCCAAATACTGCAGAAGACCTACTGGAGTGGAAGGCAACATCAACAGCCTGAGGTATTAAGACATTTGTGCTGCCCATTACATTACAAACCACAGGAGAGGGGGAATTCTTCAGCAGGATAGCGCTCCTTCTCATACTTCAGCCTCCACATCAAAGTTCCTGAAAGCAAAGAAGGTCAAGGTGCTCCAGGATTGGCCTGCCCAGTCACTAGACCTAAACATTATTGAGCGTGACTGGGGTAAGATGGAGGAGGAGGCATTGAAGATGAATCCAAAGAATCTTGATGAACTCTGGGAGTCCTGCAAGAACGCTTTCTTTGCCATTCCAGATGACTTTATTAATAAGTGATTTGAGTCATTGCAGAGATGTATGTATGCAGTCCTCCAAGCTTATGGGAGTCATACATAATATTCATTGTTTTTCCACTGCACCATGACTATTTTATTCTATGTTAAGTGACAAGACTTTTGTCTAAGCAACGTCAGACCTTACTGTGCTTAATAAATAATTCAAAATCAAGGCATGATCATATTTTATTTAGGTAAAATAAGCGTAATCTAGAAGCCTTTGCCTTTCATATAAGCCACTTCTGATACCAAATGATCAACTACAAGTCAAGTTGTTATTCGTTGTTCCTAAAAGTTATATAGGTAACAAGACTTTTGTCAGGTAGTGTAATTTTTTAATGATCCAACGATATTTAAGTAATAAACAAAAGAAAAGAAACAAACAAACGTCAGTCTACAATTGATTGAAATAATTTTTATTAGCTTAATGACGTGCTTAAGAAACATTAGGATAAATATATCAAATGAAAAAAGAACATCTGTTGAAATGAATAGATGAATGAACGAATGAGTATTTTAATATAAATATTTAATGATCCAATGACAAGTATTAAAGTAATAGATAAGCAAAAAGCAAGCAAAGAAATGTTGATCTATATTAAAATATTCATTCATTCATTCATTCATTCATTTTCTTGTCGGCTTAGTCCCTTTATTAATCCGGGGTCGCCACAGCGGAATGAACCGCCAACTTATCCAGCATGATTTTACGCAGCGGATGCCCTTCCAGCTGCAACCCATTTCTGAGAAACATCCACACACTCGTTCACACTCATTCACTCTGGACAATTTAGCTTACCCAATTCACCTGTACCGCATGTCTTTGGACTGTGGGGGAAACCAGAGCACCCGGAGGAAACCCACGCGAACGCAGGGAGAACATGCAAACTCCACACAGAAACGCCAACTGACCCAGCCCGTCGCCATTAAATTATTATACTTCAATATTAATTATTACAATAACAATCAAAAATATATTTGATATAAGAAGATATTTTATCGCTGAATGATTCAGACTTTTGAATGAATCGATTGAAAAGATGACTCAATGGTTCATTTATCAAAACAGCAGAATGTTTTTTATCTTTGAATGAATGAATGTTGTTGAACACACTGATTTTCCTCGTCTGATTATTATTTCCCTATACAGTCTGTCTTGTGTTGGAGCGCCTATAGTCCTATAGTAAATATAATTTATTTAAGATAATAAAGGTAATGATCCAAATAAGGATCATCTTTAATGAAAACAATACCGTATTAAGTAAATTGAGTTACTTATTTAGTTCCTGAAATGCTCAGCCTTCATGAAACATTAGGCTACGACGAATATGTGAAATGAAAAAAGAAGAACATCTGTTGAAATGAAAGAATGCATAAATGAATAAACAAATGAGTCTATTATAATATATTTAAATCCAATGATAAGTATTAAAGTAATAGATAAACCGAAAACAAACAAACATTGATCCATATTAAAATATTATACTTCAATATTAAATATTCCAATAATAATCAAACAAGCAAATATTTAATTCTTGCATGAATCAGACTTTTGAATGAATTGATCGAAAAGACGATTCACTGGCTCATTTATCAAAACAACCAGATGTGTTTGTCTTTGAATGAATGAATGTTGCTGAAAACACTGATTTTTTCTTCATCTGATTATTATTTCCCTAAAGTCTGTTTTGTGTTGGAGTGCATAGACAGAACCAAATAGATAATTTATGATTTCATAAAACACAGCATGCTGCAACCTTCATACTGAATAACGTGCTTTATTGCTAGTTTTAAGTGCTTGAAGCTGATTTTATATACTGTAGCTTTTCTCTCAGCATAAATAAATAAATGAAAATCCACTTAAAAACAGACCAATTTAGCCCCTTTTTTCAGCAGGAAATCTATTTAAATACAGCATGGTCTCATATTTATATTCAGAAAATAGTAATAATAATAATAATAATAATAATAATAATAATAATAATTCCTTACATTTATATAGCGCTTTTCTGGACACTCAAAGCGCTTTACACATTGAGGTGAATCTCCTCATCCACCACCAGTGTGCAGCATCCACCTGGATGATGCAACAGCAGCCAAACTGTGCCAGACTGCACACCAGCTGATTGGTGGAAAGGAGAACAGAGTAATGAAGCCAGTATGGGGATGGTAAGAAGCCAAGTGGGCAAATTTGGCCAGGATGCTTGGGGTAAATCCCTACTCTTTTTTTTTTTTTTGAGAGACATCCTAGGATATACAACGACCACAGAGAGTCACGACCCAGGTTTAACATCTCACCCGAAGGAGATGATGCTCACTGAGCAGTGTAGAGTCCCCATTAATATACTGGGGCATTAGGATCCTCACAGAACACAGGTTGAGCATCCCCTACTGGCCTCATTAACACCATTTCCATCAGCAACCTGCCTTTCCCTTATGGTCTCCCATTATTGACCAGGCGCAGCCCTGCTTAGCTTCAGTGGGCGACCAACCATGTGAAAGTTGCAGAGAGCTAGCTGCTGGCAAAACTGTTACTATACAGTAAAACTATTAAGGGGATCATTTTTAATGATAGAAATACATATAAATACATTTAGTTACTTATTTTGTTCCTGAAATGTTCAACCTAATGACACTTTCAAGAAATATAATGATGTATATGTAAAATAAAAAAAGACAAACATCTGTTGAAATAAATGAATGAAGGAATGAGTCTATTTTAATATAAATATTTAATTCAATTGGCAAGTATTGGATAAACAGAAAACAAATAATAACAATATTAAACACTACAATAATAAACAAGTTTCCCAGTGATGGGTTGCGGCTGGAAGGGCATCCGCTGCGTAAAACATATGTTGGATAAGTTGGCGGTTCATTCTGCTGTGGCAACCCCAGATTAATAAAGGGACTTAGCTGAAAAGAAAATGAATGAATAAATGAATAATAAACAAAGAAACAATTATTGTATTCTTGAATGAATTAGACTTTTCAAGAGTTCACACTTAGCTGATGATTGATTATAAGCAAGTTTGGCATGCTGTCCCGGGAGAGAGCCCTGAGCTCAAAAGGTCCTTGAGCCCTGGGCTCCCTCCCGTTTGCAGAGCGAGAGGGGAGCTTTGAGCTCAGGTAGATCTCGAGAACTCCCCCCTTTTGTAAGAGTTGATGACAGAAAATAGTTGCTACGGAGAGATATGCTGATGGATAAAAGTTTGACTAGTGCTAAATTTAGATTGTTCAATTAACTTGTAGTGCATGTTTTTGGAACGTGGGAGGAAACCGGAGAACCCGGGGGAAACCCACGCAAGCACGGGAAGAACATGCTAACTTCACACAGAAACGACAGCCAGTCTGTTAAAGGACTTGAACCGGTGACGTTCTTGCTGTGAGGCCGCAGTCCTAGTCACTGGGCCACCGTGCCGCCCTATGAAAGGAAAAGAGGAGGAGTAGGGGTGGAAGGGGGGATTCTTCAAACGAAGATGACTGTAGTAAGAAACTCTGGCTCTTTATAGTGGGTTAGAAATCGTCTGATTGGTTGGTCATACATGGTTAATGCATGACCAGTCGTGTTCAATCATAATCACGTGATCCTCTCGAAATTAGTTTATAAATAAACTTCACTTCAATGAATTCATTGAAAAGACTGTTTCAGATTCAATGGCTCATTCATCAAAACAACCAGAATTTACATCTTGGAATAGATAAAAGTCCTTGAAAACACTGTGTTTAAAAAATTAAATATTAAAAGCAAACCATTAAATCGCCTTCGCTACTTTGTTAGCAAGGAGAAGAATACTATTTGAGTGGAAATCAGCGGCTTCACCTAATGGACATAAGTAATCGAATTATTTGCCTTAATCTAATTAAGACAATAATATGATTAAGGCGTTTACATGAGTTGCTTTTTTGAATGATTCTTTCATGATCCTGTTTTACATGTTATAGCACATAATGAGATTAACGTCATTGCGTCACCGCGCTCTCCGCATTTTCTTCGGAGTTTCATGTAATTTCAGATGTTTCATTATTAATTTGTCGACTTTAACTGCGGTTTGGCACTTTTACTTTCATTCGGGCATCAAACGAGATATTGGATGCAACTATGAACTGCTGGAAGACTGTTGTTTTAACGGAAGTTCATACCGCATGCTGAAAGAAAAAAAACCCTCTGCATTTCACGATGCAGGTGGTCTGCACTGACTCTGTAGGTGCAGAGAGTGTCAAACAGCCTTATGTGTGTGTGTGTGTGTGTGTGTGTGTGGATCCTGTCGCAAAATGGAGAAGGGTCTGGCTGCAGACTCGGTGCAGTGCAATCTGAGCTGCATCCAATGCTTTTTAATGCGCTCACCTAACCCCACCCCTAACCCTACTCGTCACAGTGACGTCACTCACTCCATTGAGTGCATTGTGTCTGACATTGCATCGCTGAGTGATGCAGTCTCAGCTTGCATCATAAATACTGCATCCAGATACTATTGGGCAAAATGCGGCGAAAAGCCCTACATGACGGTAATAGTTTGATTGCGGTGTTTACATAAATGTACTGCACTTCAATAATGCGACTACAATCAGCATACTCCACATGTCTTAATTCAATTTCTCTTTAGTTCGATTATAACCTTAATCTGAATAATTTAATCAAAAATCGCTGTTTACATGGTAGACTTTTAATCAGAGTATTGTCTTAATCGCATTAAAATTGCATCATTGGTGTCCATTTAAACATAGTCAGTGTGGATGTGTGATCTGATTTTATATTTGAAATTAGACAAAATTAAATATTTAAGGAAGGGATCTGCCCAAAAATTTTATGAGACATGGCAACCTACGATCACATATTTTGAAAAAAGGAAGACTCTCTCCTTTAACTGATTTATATAAAGAAAACCGTGCAAACAAGTTTAATTGTGATCATCAATATGGTTTGGGTTCATATTTATGTAGAAGACCATTGTAAATGTATCAGATTATTGATTTGTATTATCATGAACTGTAATTTATTTATTTGAATTATTTTCACATTTGATATTGTATAATTGTAAATGTATACAATACTGTAAAGTTTATTTTTATTTATTATCATTAGTATTATTATTATTTTTTTATTATTATTTTCTATTTTGTTATATTTTTACCCATTCCTGTTGTAATTGTATTTTCATTTTAATTTTTTCGTCAAGGATCAAAAAAGGGGAAACATTTTTGTAACCTTGATTGTACAAAATGTTTTGTTAAAACTTGATAAAATAATCACAAATAAATATACAAAAAAAAAAGCAAACCATTAACGTCTTAAATAATATATTTTTATTTCGATAAAGATACATTCATTAATATACCTACTTTATTAAATGAATCAGTGTTTTAAATAGGAACTTGTTAAAAGAATGATTCAATGACTCGCTCTTAAGAACGGGGATTCCAAACTGAATCGATTCCCTAAATGACTCAATCTACATTTGTGTATTAAATGTATATTAAATTAAAGGTGGATCCTTGTATTAGGTCTTTAAACTCTAAACTTAAGAAAACAGTTCTAGCAAATAGTCAAAAAGAGGGTGGACTTGATGTGTTAGACTTTGAGGACATAGTAAACACATTTGGAATAAATTGGATTAAAAGATGCTTGAAAGACTCTAACTCTATATGGGTTTTTTTATTCCTAATTATATTTTTACAAAAATTGGAGGTCTTCCTTTTATTTTAAAATGCAATTATCTACCTAATAAATTGCCAATTGCACTGTCAAAATTTCACCAGCAGGTTCTTCTTTCCTGGAAATTGTGTTATTCCCACAATTTCTCACCACATAAATGCATTTTATGGAACAACTCTGATATTAGAATTAGAAATTAATCTATTTTTCTATCCAAGTGGTTTAGCAGAAATATAATTGGGATTCTTTCAATTTTTGATAAGTCTGGCAACTTCTTGTCTTATGAACAATTTATGTCTAATAATAATTTTCCATTACCTTTTAGCTGTGCAAAAAGCAATTCCTTTGGGCCTAATTCAACTTATAAATCTCATTTAATTTTTATTGAAAATGTTATTAAAGAACCAGAGCTGAACTTAAATGGAATTAGTATTTTTGACAAAAAAATTTAATAATAAATATATTCGACAAATTTTCCAAAATAAAAAGTATAATGTTCCTAAGGGCAAATTTTACTGGGCATGCTTCATTGACCTTATAGACTGAAAAAAAGCCTGGCTATTACCTCATAACAACTACTGCATTCCCAATAAAACAAAAGAGGTTAATTTTAAGATTCTTCATAAAATATATCCAGTGATAGCACTTTGGCAAAGTATATGGAGGTTGATAGTTCATGCTCATTTTGTAAAACTGAAGATGAAACCCTGATTCACATATTTTTTCAGTGTGGAAACACAAAAAGCTTTTGGAATCTCTATATAGGTAATTACATTGCTTCTTCCTGACAAGATATTATTTGTTACTATAAAGGCAAAACTGATATATCAGAGAACTACATTAAGAACTTTTTTATTTTGTATGGAAAATATTTTATTCACAAACAAAAATTCTCAAATTCGCAGCCTTCTTTTTTATTTTTATTTTTTACATTTTTTTTATTGAAATTGACGTTTTTATAAAATCTCTTAGACTGGTTAAAACAAGAAAAGTGATAGATTCTTGGATTATTATGATAATTATTTTGTAAATATCACGGATACACAAGTCTCACTTTCCTCTTGCTGTATTTGTGTTATTTAAGTATCTCTGTTTAACTTATTTTTATTTTTTTGTATATATGTTTTCTCTTTTGTGGTTTTTTATTTAATTATATATATATATATAT
>CAIGQZ010032119.1:296931-327941 GCA_903798205.1 Danio tinwini | reverse complement strand
GGGGTTCGCTCACTATTCTACGGCTGCCTAGGTCACCTCTATGGACGTGCCGGCCCTAAACACGTCGGCCACAACAGGAAATTAAAAAAACGGAAGTTAAATTCAACATGTCTTTGCAAAGCCGTCTTTTCTGTTTGTACGTACATCAAAAGCAAGTAGACTTTGGCTCATGCTTATTGACAGTGGAAGATGATTTAGGGTTAGCCGAGTCAGGAATCTAACCACAGTTCCTCACAGAAACAGGCTCAGCCATCACACTGAGTCAGGTAAGCTGTATATTTGTTTCAATCTAATTAATTCCACCCACTTTAAACGCAACAAGTAATATGTGAATGATGTTTGCACATGCATTATAATTTTGGCTCGAGGGAGGGGTGCAGAGGAGCGCGAGTGAAATTGAACAAACTTGGTGTGTGGGGCGTGTGTCCTAAAAGTTTGAAAACCCCTGCACTAGTTCACAGATATCCTAATAATGAATAATACTCATACTAACATCTAAAAAGCTTTATTACAATTTTATGAGGCATTTAATATGGAGCTGTTCATGAATATTGCGGAAAGTTATGTAAAAACCATACAATTATACATTTTGATATGTGCTATAATTCAAATAATCAGTCGTAAGTGCGGGGCGGTACCGCTGACTGCTTACCTCCATATGGATGGTTTCCAATGTGCCAAGTTTTCTTAGTAGCTCATTGCGTCTATAAGGGGATTTTGGGGCTATTGTGGGATATATACTCCGAGATTTGTGCTAATTTGTTCTACTTGCACTCAAAAAATGGTTTGCTGTATTTTCAAACTTCTTATTTAAAATGAGCTGGAACAACACAATTCTTGAGGGTTTTTTGGACAATTTAATTGTTTTATGTTCAATCCACTTAAATTAGTAAAATCTTGTTAATCTTGTTAATCAAATTAAGTTGTCTCAATGAAATCTCAAGAATTGTGTTGTTTCAGCAAGTATTTTTTCAGGGATTTCACCTTTAATTGACAGGACAGTAGAGAATTGACAGGAAAGCATGGGGAGCAGGTAGGTTCACACCGAAAGCAGCGAGAGCGTCAAAGGTCATTGATCTCGTATTTAAAGGAGCCGTTGCAGCATTTCAAATCAGTTACATCTCCGCATAAAACATGCTTTTTAGCGTGAAGATGTTGCACACTTATTATCAAATTCACTTAACTACGGAAGATCTACTTGCATGTGGTGTGGCTTTGCTCCACTATGTGTCCATATGCCTGAAATATTCTGAAGCAGCAATACTGTTTTGTATTGTCGCATGACTTTCCCGCTCTTTTTAAAGTAAAAATATATATAACATTGATGCACATCAGTAACTCGCCAGTAACTTTTTAAATTTATGTTCCTGTAAGAAAACATTGCAAATAATTGGAAATCCAGCGACCGCAATAATCAGACCCTTGGGAACAACTGTGGTCAGAACCAAAGTTCACAGTGACTGTGTTCTCTGGACTCCTTCCAAGTGATGGACTTAGTACTTGATGACCTAATTATGACAAAACATGACAAGCCATGAGCAGTTTTTCACTATCTGCTAGCCTATTTTCTGCGGCTACTTCATTCAGTTAACAAAAGACAAAATCCACACATTGACAGATCAAAAACTGAAATCGGTAAACCTTTAGCATAGTTTATTCAAAATATTGGTAAACATTTACATAGGTAATTTTATTTACCTTATAATCCTGCTTGTTGCGAGCTCCGTGACTGTCCGACGTTGTGATGAATCCAGTGCTTCGTAACGATGGTCATGCAAAAAAATAAAATAAAATATGTACACCTATATAAGTAACCCAAACAGTATATGTCTTAACACAAAATAAACAAATTATTCTGGCGAGGTTCGATCTCAGGCTGGCGGCGTCATACTGCAACGTGCTGGCCACTGGACCACAATGGTGCTGTCATACTGGTGGGATTGGAATAAGAAATGTTTTACACAGTCATCTGCAACACTTTTGACCACAATATTACTTAAATAAAATAAATAAAAAATGCGGAGCTGCGGCAAAATAATGAATAAAATAATAGATAAAAAGAGTGAGGCTATGGTCAAATAAATGAAAAAAGTGCGACTGCTGAGAATGCAAGCAGCTACGGACACAGGCCCTCGTGGCTAAAAAACGGACCGGCCCACCGGGAATTCTCCCGGTCCTCCCGATTAGCCAAACCGGGCCTGTTCTCCAAAATAAATAAATAAAGAAACCCAGCCGCTAGAAGCATCGAAGGAGCTGAATCGAGCGCTCTTGTACACAAATACTGTCCATGCACCGAAACATGCATGACAACTACTGTAAGTCAATGGAAAAGCAGTTGTTCCTTGCGCCACCTGGTGGCTATTGCGTAAAGCACAGAAATGTTTTTTTTGTTTTTTTTTTATGAAAAGGTGGCCTTTACAGCCGCAGTAAAACATGTGACTATCTGTACATCCCGATTGCTTGCCGCCGAACCGCATCATAGCTCATTACCATAAAGCTGACTTGTGAAATGAATGACTTCCAGCTACTTTGATGCTCTCGCCGCTTTCGGTGTGAACGTACAGTATGCATCAGCATAGGAACACGAAGCGGGAATTGAACTTGGGTCGCTGTGAGCACCGGAGTGCATTCGTCGACGCACTAACCACTACACCACTGGCGCCGATGTTTCGGCTCATTTTAAATAAAAAGTTTGAACGAGCAAAATAAATATTTTTTTGAGTGTTGGCTGTCATGTAATTTTGTTTAATTGAGCACAAAGTGAGCTACAATGATATGCAACAAAGATGGATATATGCTTGGATTTAAAAAAAATAATAAAGATTATGCAGTGTTAGTGTGTTTTAGGAAATAAAAGTCACAGAAACAAAGGCAAAAAAAAAAAAACACATACAAAATAATTCTGAATATTTCTGTCTTGTTGGCTGGAATATTTACTACAAATCCATGTAAAAATCCTTTTTTTCACTCTTTCTGAAGCAAAAATACAATCTTTTGAATTCTGTAAACCTATTTTTTGTCATGCAGTTGAGCAAATGTATGAGTGGTGAATATGAATGTTCATTTTGTCATCACTATTGTACTTTTTTTTTTATTTTTTTTTATTTTTAAGTCTTTTCTTGTGACTCATCTCGCAGCAGGCTTTACTTCAGTTTTCATTGAAGAATTATTCCTAATTCCCTGTGGGTAAATTTACTAAAATGTTGGTGTCTCTTGAGCTTAAAAGCAAAAAAAAAAAAAAAAAAAGCCCAAAGTGGCACAAAAAGGCCTTTTCATTATTTTCATGAATATATGAAGTTGCTCATTGGTTTGTTAAGCTTAGAGGGGAATCACTCCATTAAGCTGTCAGTTCGGAGCAGAGCTGCTTTTAGTAGGTGATTACCATTTCAGATGGGAGCTTTTTTTTTTGTTTTTTGGCATTTAGTGAACTTGCTCGTCTGAGAGTCACTTTGGATGATGTTAATGTAGTCTTAAAATTGAAATGCCAATTGTATTTAGTTTCTAGGAACCATTAAGTACAATAAGTGTTTAGTTAAAATTAATTAATTCATTAATTTTCCTTCGATTTGTGATATTTCCTTCTGATGAAAGAATACATCCGGGACCGGTTTTACAGTTTGAAACCTTGGCAGATGTTTTATTTCCAGAACACTTTCTGGATCAAAAAAAGCATCGTCACAAATGACGTTATCTGTGCACAAGAGCAATTAGCTCTCTATTGATAATTAAGCAGTCAAATTAGCACAGCGGACTCACAGAAGACGAATGTGTTGACTCACTTTAAGGTGTTTTTTCTTTTTCATATTATGACTTTCATTCAGGAGGCAATTTCACAAAATGTGAAGCACCTCTTTTCTTTCATTTATGGTGAATAATTATGATGGTTATTGTAATATAAAGCAAGAACACATTATTTTCTACATTTGCTTTTCAGCACATGGCTGTTGTAAACAGTATACCCTCAAGCCGTATTGATTTTTGTTAGTAAAATTTTAATGCCAGTAGTTTAATTGGCATGTTAAGTTGAACATTGCTAAATACATTTTTTTTAGCCCATATAAATTGTTTGCAGCCACTTACCTTAAAAATGTAGTACATCAGTTTTCAGTGGATAAGAAAGTAATATGATGAATGTTTATCAACATTAGCTGCCAGCTAGCTCTCTGTAACTCTCACATAGTCGCCCAGTGAAGCTAAGCAGAGCCGTGCCCGGTCTGTACCTGGATGGGAGACCACATGGGAAAGCTAGGTTGCTGTTGGAAGTGATGTTAGTGAGACCAGCAGGGGGCGCTCAACCTGTGGTCTGTGTGGGTCCTAATTCCCCAGTATATAGAAGGGGACTCTATACTGCTTAGTGAGCGCCGTCTTTCAGATGAGATTTGTGGTCCTGACTCTCTGTGGTCGTTAAAAACCCCAGGATGTCCTTCGAAAAAGAGTAGGGGTTTAACCTTGATATCCTGGCCAAGTTTGCCCACTGGCCTCTGTCCATCATGGCTTCTTAACCATCCCCATATCATAATTGGCTTCATCACTCTGTCTCTACCCACCAATCAAAGCTGGTGTGTGGTGTGCAGTCTGGTGCACTATGGCTGCCATTGCATCATCCAGGTGGATGCTGCACACTGGTGGATGTGGAGATTCCCCCAACTATGTGTAAAGCACTTTAAATGTTTAGATGTAACATACAACTAACTCTATTGTGCATAAAGGCTGATTTATTCTTCTGCGTCAAGCGCACGCGTATCCTATGGCGCAGCCTACGTGTGGATGCATAGCCCTCGCCAGGGCCGTTGGCGAAGCTGACGCACACCTCTCAAAAAATGTAACTACATGTCGCAACGATGCATAGCGCAAGCTCTGTGATTGGTTGGCTCGGTAGTAGCTCTTTGGGTCTTAGAAAAGCGCATTATAAATAAAATGTATTATTATTATTATTATTTGTGCTGATGAGTGTGGGCGGAGGTGAGAGCCGCGCGAGCCTGATGCAGCGAGTGTTTGCAAGTGTGGAGTCCCGCGAAGGAGCTCCTGATGGAGACTGTTGTTTTGTGTTTACCTCATGATTAAAGTTGTTGCACGTACGCTGGTCACTTGATGCAGAAGTATAAACCAGGCTTTAAGAGAACCCCCCCCCCCCCCCCAAAAAAAATTACAAATTTAACATAACAAGTAAAAAAGCATAACAAGTGAAGTGTTGTGCAAGGAATTCTTATTCATAGTGTAATTTAAAGGTGCTGTATGTAAGTTTTCAACTCTTCTAAAGCATAAAAATACCATAATATGTGTGCAGATATTTTAAAAACATCCCAAGTGAACATAATTGTTTAACTGAAACACAATGCTGAAGTCAGATATTCTGCTTTGAAAATAGTTTTTCTGTGCCGGAACGCTGTCTTTGTTTAGGTAAATTTAACTTGCACAATGACAGTTTAGCCAATTATAATTCAGCACTCCGGGTTTCCTTGTTGGAAAACAACGTATTTCATTCAGAAAGGCTCTAAAAGCATGCATCCGTGACCGAAAATGCGACCTCTGAACAGTATCAGACGTCCAAATGAGAGAGATTCAGTTCCACATGAGGTTATTAATTAGCAAATTATATAAATATTACGAGCGTAAACATTAGGTGAGCAGGTTACATTGTAACTGTGTGTCCTAACAACACGCTTTGTGACGAGATACGCAGTGATGAGCAGTTTGGCTGTTTGCACCAGACGAAACACGACAGAAATGTAAATACAGCCTTTCAGAAGCACAGAATATGCACTCACTTACAAAACGGTAAGGTTTATAATCTATTTAATACATGTTAACCCTCTTTAACATCATTAAATGTAGATGCTGAATCACTCATATGTGTTTAGTTCTAAAGTTCAATTTCAAACAGTTTATTGTATTTTCAAGATCTGAGGTGAACTATCTGCTGCTGCTTTCAGTATATGACAATAAATGTCATGTACAATGCCATTCAAACTCACATTGTTAGCATTTAGCACTAAATAAAACACACAAGGTTTACCTGAGGTGATCACTGTCAAAGGTTTCACATGTTCAGTTGTGAGAAAAAGAAGCCGTTTGTAATATCTCAACTCGAGGTGTTGGTTAGAACCAAAACTCCTTTTAATATAGAAAATATTCCCTCTATCGCGTGTCGTTTTTTTTTTTCAGAACACGGTTTAAATCACTCGCTCCTGTACTCAATCTGGCAACCCACGCTTGCGTTTATTTTGATCCAGGAGTGCAATACCTAGTTCATACATCTGGGGGTCAAACTTACATACTGCACCTTTAAGGAAACTTACTGTTAAACGAGTTACACATTTTTACCATAACATTTTTACTGTTCTTTTACTGTTGAAACCACAGACAAACTCACACACAAACACTTTATCTTGCACTTTGCTCAGTGCATTTTGCTCTATTTTTATAAACTTTAAACCATTTTTATGCCGCTTAGGTATTTTTGTGGGAATAGTAGTAAAAGCATTATGTTAGTCAAAAAAAAAGACCTTGCTTAAAATATATCAAAACTTAATTTTTGATTAGTTACATGTAGCTTTAAAGGCAATATTTTTAACATATAGATTATTTTTGAACCCCTTAGATTTTTTGATATTCGGATTTCAGACAAATATTATTGTATTCTAACAAACCATGTCTTAATTTACAAAACTATTGTTTTCTTAATCCCGGGTCCTGCAATTTTAATTAAGCTGTGCATAGCATTTTACTACAGGTTAAAATGTGAATCCAGACGTGTAAATGACATGTTTTCAACTTTCAAACAGTGTAAAAGTGGTGTTTAAATTAATAAATTGTTTTGCGAATTACCCAATTTCCACAGACGCATGTCTAACGAGTTGTACAACAGGCTTTAATAAACAGAGACAATTACTGATCGCATCTTCTACACTTGTCGTTTTGAATTTCCCCTTATCGTAGCCTCGGGTTAATGTTTTATAATGTTTTATAAGGCGTTTGCTGTGTGATTGACGTGACGTGAATGCGATTTGTGACCTGAAGCTAATGGCTGATGAAACGCTGAGGGCCTATTGGGGCTTGGACCGGCACACTCATTCAGTCCACCCACTCGCTGCCCTTTCACCCACTCAGCACACTTATTTATCCACTTCTCCGCTCTGCTTTTCATGTGCGGTTCTCTCTCTGTGTCCCGCGGTTGGTTACTCAGACTGATTTCATCTCATGCTCTTACAAAGGTCTTCTGATTCGCCGCTTTTATTTGATTCGGCCATTTTGCACAAAACTGTTCTCAGAAATGGGCTGCACTTGCATGCACTTCAGGCTGATTTCTTTTGTAGTGCATCTCACTCATTCTGTACAGTATGTGTGGTGAGGGGCTGTAAAAGCGCAGGAATATTAAACGTTCACTGTGACTATGGGTAAAAAAAAAATCTACCACATTCTCTGAATAAGTCATCTGAATAATAGTTGTTAATATATATAGTGCTTAACATAAATGAGAATACCCCTCACAGATCTCTCTTTTAAAGTACACATTAAGTAATACCTAACTGTTTGATGTTGTTAGATCACATTGCTAGTTTTGTGGTAAACAATTTGTATCTGTGTTTCATTAAGATAAAAAATAGTGTGCCCTTGTAATCTTTTATTGAGATCTGAAAATGCACTTCCTGTTTGTTTTCGGTTAAACTCTCAGATTAGGCTAGTCTGAGGTATTGGGCGTGGCTAACATACTTAACCACGCCCCTCCAGCTGTCAGTTTTGACAACACACAGAAATGGTGAGCAATTCAATTCAATTCATCTTTATTTCTATAGTGCTTTTGCAATGTAGTTTGTGTCAAATCAGCTTCACATGGAAGATTATAGTTAATTGAAACTGTCATTCCAGTTTTCAGTGTTAAAGTTCAGTTTAGTTCAGTTCAGTGTGGTTTAATAATTACTGCTGAGAGTTCAAACACTGAAGAGCAAATCCATCGATGCGCCGCTCTACAAGTCCCAACCAGGCAAGCCAGTGGCGACAGCGGCGAAACAAACTTCACCAATCGGCGAAAGTGAAGAATTAAAACCAGGCTCAGTTGGGCACGATCATTTCTTCTATGGTCAAACATCTTGTGCAGAGCTGCAGTCTAGGTGCCGGAGGCTGGAGAAAGCTGGACGTCTCATGGAGAAGCTGCAAGTGGGAGAGGTCACCGGCTGGTGTACAGGCTGGCCTACGAGATCAATGCAAGGACTCTGCTCTCACTGAGGTCTTACAGGAATCAATCTCATGCTCTCCACTCCTCCATAACCACCACAGCAGGTGCTCAGGATACGGTCTGGTCCAGGATTATGGAAACCTCTGGAATAATAAAAACAGACTAACATAAGCGCAGATGCTGTTCAAATTCTAATGTCTTTTGGGAAGTGTTTCAGGCTCCGGTAGCCCTAAATAATGCAGACTAACAATACTTTAGAGGATTTGGATTTCAAAAGCATTTGTGTTTTATGTGTATGCTAATGCAAAGAGATGTGTCTTTAGTCTAGTTTTAAACTGACAGAGTGTGTCTGCTTGAGCAGGAGGAGTCTGATCCAATCAGCTCGCAGCAGAAAATTCAAGTCACATGCACTGTTGTCTCACTTAATCAGTGGCGGAGCCAGAGGGGAGTCCCCTGACATCCAATTGGCCACCCTGGGTGAATTTTATTTGCTGCTGGAAGTTCCTGCTGCTGATTGACATCTCATTTGTCTAAAGAAGTTTTTGAATTTTGCCGGCAACGCTCACGCTATTTTCAAATCAGCGATGAGCCAAAGGCAAGAGCATGGTTTCAAGTAAGACATCATAACATAATATTTGAAATACATTTAGTAGTTTATTGTAAGGTTTGTTTGCTGAGGAATGTTTAAGTTAACAAGCTCAGACGACATCAGTTAACTTAATGAGATTAGAGAGATCAATTCGAATCCCAATTCTACCCCTTAGCCCTTCCCCTTACGCATTCATGTGAAGGGGTAGGGGTGTCCCAATTTTCTTTAACTTAAAGGCGTAGGGTTAAGGGGAAGGGCCAGATAGAGATTTTTGAGGACTACACTCAAAACCAAGGGGTAAGAAAATTTCCCAGAATACACCAGCTACAACGCCAGCGCAGCTGTACCTGGAAGTAAGGAGGTCCACAATTTAGTATTTTTTGTCATTATGACAAACTTGTACAATAAACAAGCACATGTTTTATTACATTAATAACTGCATTCATGTTTTACCGTCATGCTTTCAAAAAAAACCTCTAAAGTAAAAACCGCTAAATTTAGCTATCTATAATCCCTAATAATAACTCCTGTACAGCAGTCCCACAACATTCTGACACTCGATGACACTTGAATAGCCTGTCAGAAAAGTCTAGTGGTTGGGAATGAGCTTTTTACAGTGTCTGCTATAATGTTAATGTTGTTTTTGGTGTGTTTATAGATGAATATGGCCTCGGTGTAAATGTGCAGTATAGTTACAATCTTATTGCCACATTAGATCATTATGATAACATGATATATGCCTTCAGTGATTTCCTGAAGATTAATACCAAAAAATAATACAACTGGAATAATTACAGCTGTCGACATCGTCTGATCTCAAATGAAGCAATAGATCGGTCACATTTGATGACTTTCATCTTTTAATATAGGCTAGTTTAAATAAATAAATAAAATATATTTTAATAACTTATGTGAATAAATATAGGCCTAACATATTTCAAAAAATTAATTAAATAGATTATTTTCTGAAAAATGCGAACGTCCGTGTTGATCATTCCATCGAATTAAACACAAATAAGATGAGTATGAATATTCCAAGTATTTGAAGGAGCAGTCAATGCATGCACTGAAAAAATAGGCTATAGGCCACCTTAAAACTTAAATAGGCTATTAATAACAGATATAAATAATAAATAACTTTTTTTTTTCGTGAAAGCAAAAGAGAATCTTGTGGGAGTGCTGTTATAAAGGAGTCTCAAATGACCAACAACCGCAACATGTTTTATTCCAGAACACTTGAGCTGGTTTCAGAGTTCTTCTATTTTCTTCTTCAGTTTTTTCTTTAAAAAAAAAAGTTTTTAACTTGTTTGTTAATTAAATTCTGTTTTGTTATTTAGCTTATTATTTTTATGCAACAAAGTTGCAAACTAATTTGCTATGAGATGTGGCTGTGCCCTCACGTGCAGCTCATGCTTCAACTGCTGCTGCTGAGACAGAGAGAGAGAGCGCGCAAGAGAGCAATTGAAATAGTTAATTTTGTCCAAAAGTGTCGGTCAAGTGATGTTGATGTGAACAGCTGAAGCTGTCAATTTGTTTATAGTTCATTTATTATTAATGATGATGATTAAAAATAATAATACTATTTATTATATTCAATAATGCAATTAAAACATGTAATAGGTCTACATTAATGCGAAACTAGCTAAATATCGTCTTAGCACTTGGCAATATCTTTGCCTATCGTCGATACACAATACTATTGTCACAACCCTAGTGTGCATCTTTGTATTTGAGTACAGTGTGTGTGTGTGTGTGTTTGTGGACCCCCTGAAATAACAGTGGCCACCCCATGTGAAAAATTTTAGCTCCGCCACTGCATTTAATATTTCATTTCTTTAGGAACTGCCTGACAATACGATAAAATAATGATTGCAGCTTCTGGTTCATGCAGACTTTAAATTCATATTGTATAGGATGCTTTACAATAATATATTTGTGCATATAAGTTAGATTAGCCAGTACCAAAGCTCAAACTGGAATTAATCAAAAAAAAAAAATCCATAAAATGTAAAGTGACTATAAGAGTGTTTGCAGAAGGCGTAGGGCTTTTTTTTTTTAAATCCCAGATTTTTTTTTCTTGATTTACGTTTTAAATAATTTTTTTTCCTCCCACAAAAAAATAATCAAGATGACTTTTTCAGTAAACATGCATTCTACGGTCAATTCAGTTTATTTAATTCACTTATAGCGGATGTGTTTGGACTGTGGGGGAAACCAGAGCACCCGAAGGAAACCCACACCAACATGGGGAGAACATTCAAACTCTACACAGAAATGCTAACTGACCCAGCTGGGACTCGAACCAGCGACCTTTTTGCTGTGAGGTGACAGTGCTAACCACTGAGCCATCGTGCTGCCCAAATTTGGATTGTGTTAATATGAATTATTGACAATTGTAATTTAATGGGTTCAGAATATCTGAATTTCTGGTTTTGAATTGTAGAATATTGAATTTGATGTTTCAATTTCTTCATCTTGTAAACTTAAAACTGTATTTTTGCAAATTGTATATCTGCAGTCTAGAAACTCAGAACAAAAAAAAAATCAAAATCTGAAAAATCTGAAGTATGAAATCACGTCTATAAAAATCTGACTTAAAATAATTCAGTTGTTTTAAATTTCAGATGTTCAATATTCAATAAAACTATTTTAAAGGCATATAACATTTAGTTTTATTAAATTACAATTTTTCATAATTCAAATGAACACAATTCAAATTTAGATTGTTGTGGCATATTTTTTAAAGGGCCACGAAACCCCACTGTCTCTGCAGGGTGTTTTCACACCTCTAGTTTGGAAAAAGTCAAGAAAAAAGGGTGTGTCCAGCTCTGTTTAGGTGGGAGTGTCGGGGGAGGGAAAGAGGAAGGGTTTTGCAAAAATGGGAGTTTCCGTTTGGGCACGCGCTGATTTTCACAGAGGCAAAGCAAACACACAGACGCAGGGCAGAAAGACAGTGACTGTGTTTACATGGACATCAGTAACCCAATTATTTGCCAAATTCTTAATTTGTCGACTTTAACTGCAGTTTGGCACTTTCACTTTTATTCAGGAACATTTCCTGCATGCCCCCCATTACAAACGAGATATTAAATACGAGGAACTGCTGGAGAGTGGAGTATTTTAATGGAGTATTTGATACCGCACGGCGTATGGGAGAAAAAACCTCCGCATTTCTTGGTAACTTAGATAAACTCGGCACGTAGAGTCAGAATAGACTATGTGAATAGACTATCCTGTCACAAAATGCGGCGAATATCCTACAGAACGGTAATAGTTTGATTGCGGTGTTTACCTGTTTACACTTAGAGTGCAGCATTTACAGCGGATCTTTCAGTCTATAATAGTGTACTATAATATTGCAGTGATATTAACGTACTTTAAACTGCAAATCATTTTGATTAAGATATGTCTAAACACTAATAGAGCACTGCTGATGATGCAAACTAAATTTGCCATCTGAAAAAAACAAAAAAAGACCACTGATCACTCACCAAATCTGTAGAGACAGCACAATCAACACAAACTGGAGCCGTGTCTTTTTTTAAAAGGAGACGAGCGGCAAATCCAGATTTCATCATTTCCAGATGCAAAAAGCTCTCGAGTAAAAAAATGTTCCTTACAAACATATTTCTGTCACGTGCACTGTAGTCCACACGTGAGTCCAGCTGCGCTCTCATAGCGGGAAAATGAAAACAAAACCTTTGTTGCAGCTCATTTATAAATAAAACACAGATGACCCATGTCTCCAAATTCTTGTTCTTCCACTTGTTTTGGCAGCACAACGTGGAGTCTCTCTGTCGTCTAATGTCTTAACAGATAAAAACAGTCTTCGAAGCTATCATGCATATTAATGAAGTTGCACCTCATTCACAATAGAGTGCGCTGATTGGTTTGAACCAAGTATTTTCATTAATTAATGCTGCACACTCAGAGACGTCACAATGTACTCACAGGTACAGACATCCACTCTCCACGCTGGACTACACACAAGTATTTAATCTCCGTTTAATCTCCGTATTTGATCTTTCCAAATTTGGGGCGGCACGGTGGCTCAGTGGTTAGCACTGTCACCTCACAAGGACTGTTTTTTTAGTTTTACTCCCGCCAGGTTTTATTCCGCACCCGAGCGCTCCCGCTGTATATTTAGTCTTTAATCACCTGCTGCCCATTTAAAATAATTTTCTACCCGACCTGACCTTTCCCGCTAAATTTAGATCTGATTTCCAAAATCTCACATTTAAATTGTGTACTACCAAAAGTGAGCGATAACCGATAAAACTGTAGGATGTACAAGGATTATAGGCTAAATGTCAGTTTTGTTTGCCTCTTTGTGATGAGACATGAGTGCAAACCTGAGGTTCCAGTCTTCTGAAGCTGGTTGCACACTGGATGAGCCACTCATCGACACGCTGCACCATGCATTTTAGAATGCATGGTACTGCACGGCGCTGAGTGGCACATCCAGCACCGAGTGGCGCATCCGGTGTTTGACCCCCATGACTGCTAAACGGTAAAACTTTAAAGTATTATCACTTAATACTCACCTGATGGGGGTTTCCTGATATTAAACGTCCTTCAAGGACAGCACATCTTCATTTCGCTCTGCCATGGTAAAACATAGTCTGAGGACCGTTATGCTGAAGATGCGCGCACAGACTGTGCAAATAAAAAGCACATGCAGAAAGCACTGGTCATGCGTTCAGTATGTGTAACAGCCATGAGCACTGGCTGTACCGGTATTCAATAAGAATGAGGAAATTACAGATATGCTGTTCTAAAATATTGTTGGGGCTCAGGGGTGCTATATTGTTAGTCCTGTTCAAATTACACCAAAGTTACCTGCCCTACCGCGTTTCATTCAGGAATTTAGTCCCATGCCGCAAGAAATCTGGTCGGGTGCCGCGGCTCCCACAGTTCAAAGACATGCATTATAGGTAAATTGGCTTAACTACATTGGTTGTAGTGTATAAGTGTGTGTGTGTTTAAATGAGAGAGTATATGGGTGTTTTCCAGTACTGGGTTGCGGCTGGAAGAGCATCCGCTGCTTAAAACGTATGCTGGAATAGTTGGCGGTTTATTCCGCTGTGGTGACCTCTGATAAGTAAGGGACTAAGCTGAAGAAAAATAAATGAATGAATGAGCGAATGAATGAATGAATGAATTGTAGATTATTAAATTTGTTGCTTCAAATTTCTTCATCTGGAAAACTTGTAACTAAATTTAGATTGTTTTGTCACATTTTAAGCTCCATAATTTTTTGAGTGCATATGCTGAATAATAGAAGCATGTTTCTGTTCTTTCTCATGTACTCAGCAAACTTGTTCCTTGCGAACTAAAGTGCCATTCTAACCATTTATGATCATGCAGGAGTACCACGCTCAGCTGGAGGAGATGCGGGTGTCTATTCGTCAGCTGGAGGAGAATCTGTCGGCCGCCCGCCGCCGCAGTGACCTGTACGAGTCTGAGCTCAAAGAGTCCCGTCAGACCAGCGAGGAGCTCAAGAGGAAGGCGGTGGAGTACCAGCAGAAGATCCAGAAGGTTGGAAACAAGTCAGAAACAACAAATGTAAATGCTCATATGGGGTGAATTAGCTTTGATTAGTCTGTGTTTTTATTTTTCAGGCTAAAGAACAAGGGAAAGTTGAGATGGAAGAGCTTCTGAGCAAACTGCAGAAGGTAAATCTTTTTTTTTAAAACACTAATGTCTTAATTTTTTTATTTTAGAAACTTTTAACATGTACTAACGAAAACAAAACAAACATACAAAATAATAAACAAAAAAAAGGTATAAGATTAAGTATCTGTACAATTGCAGGCAGTGGCGGATTTAGGCATGGGCAATATGGGCGATCGCCCAGGGCGGCATCTTTCTGGCGGCGGCACGGAGAGACGGGGCAAAAAAAAAGAAACAAAAATGTGCCCTTGTAAAAATCATATGTGCCCCAGTGAGCTTTGAGATATGATTTACTTTATGCAAGTGTATTAATCCCAAGAGTGGTAATCCCAGAGTAAAGACTTTAGGGGCCATTCACATTTGGCATCTTTTGTAAACGCAAGTTGTTTTTTCTCTGAGTGCAACAGAAAGAACACTGGTGAAAGCAAACTGACGCATGTGCGCAGAAAACCATTCCCGTACACCTCACACGCTGCTCCTGATCCTGGTGTAAATCCTGGTTGTTTACATCCATGACGATAAAATACGCGCGGTTTATGTTATGTGAAACCGGAGTAACAGCCTTTTATGTTACTTTATGACACACGAGGTAACCATTCCCGTACACCTCACACATGCTGCCCCTGATCCTGGTGTGAATCTTGGTTGTTTACATCCATGACGATAAAATATGTGTGGTGTTTATGTTATGTGAAACCGGAGTAACAGCCTTATATGTTACTTTATGACACACAAGGTGTCGGCACGCAGCTAGTTTTTATAAAGTTTATATAATATGATGATGATCTTATTTTCACTAAGCATGGCTAAGCAGAAAGTAGGGATAAGAAGTCAGGGAGGTAAGACTTAATAACATTAATTCTCGGCCTTGAGTCGAGTCTAAGATGAACAGATAATTATAAATTTTTATGTGAAGCTGCTTTGACACAATCTACATTGTATAAGCGCTATACAAATAAAGATGAATTGAATTGAATAATTCTATAAAACATATATATTTTTCATATTTTATAGAATTGTCAAAATTATTATTCATGCAAAAGATTTTTCAAGTGATCTTAGCATATCACTCCAGTTTTGTCTTTACATTTGCTGTCCAGTTACATTTAAGATTGATTTCTGTTATTTATTTAGAATAATAAATGTATAATAATAATAATAATAATAATAATAATAATTTTATTTAATCATTCATTCATTCATTTTCTTTTCGGCTTAGTCTCTTTATTAATCTAGGGTCACCACAGCGGAATGAACCGCCAACTTATCTAGCACATGCAAACTCCACACAGAAATGCCAACTGACCCAGTCGAGGCTCGAACCAGCGACCTTCTTGCTGTGAGGCGACAGCACTACCTACTGCCTACTGGTTGCATGCAGTGTAGGGGAGTAACTACTTACATGTAACGGCGTTACGTAATTTAATTACAAAATAAACGTAAATGTAATTCATTACAGTTACTGAGAAAAATATGTAATTAAATTACAGTTACTTATGAAAATGTTAAAGATTACAAATGGGGTTACATCTAAAAATTTTCTACTAATAGTGACACTACTAGCTTAGTTACATTTCTCGGTAGCGTGGTGGTAGAATCGCTACTTTATAAATCAAATAGCTTTTCAGTAGAGGTGAAACGGATCACTGTTGATGCATGATCCGTACAGATCACAACTCACGGTTCGGATTAATTAACACGTGACCCGCGGATTAATAATTTATTTTGAACTTGTAGGTTAATCCAACATTTATAACCATTGCAGAGAGATCGCCTCCCGCGTCATTCAAATTGCGTGCATGAAAGAATTTGATGCTGGTAAAAGCCATTATATTGTGTAACCAACAGATGGTAAAAAACAACCATCAAAATTATGTCACTGAATAGGTTTTCAAAAATAATACACCTACAGTATAATAAAACATGACGTTTTATGTGTGAATAGTTGAATCATTAATTGAAGATAAATATGATCTGTTGTATAAGATGTTATATTTCTATATTTAGCATTATCAGCAACAGCAGCAAAGATCATATTTCATATTGAATACTGTTCTTTTTTCAGCTGGTTCTTTCTTGATTTTGATTTTTATTAACATTACAGGTTCTAAGTTCTGTTTGTTAAAAGCAATGTTTTTTGCAGTAATATTTTTACATAAATGGAAAGCAAATGACATTTGTCTCCTCACTTTTTTGCTGATCCGAAAAATGGTCCGATCCGTGACCGTAGTGTGATCCGAACTGCAGATTTGTGATCTGTTACATCACTACTTTTCAGTAGCGAAACTGTTTTACTAGTCAAGTAGATCAATGAGTAGATCAATAACCAGTGGGGGTAGTAAATATATTATTTCAAACTGAAAACAAGATTCTTTTACTAACTCCACTGGCAGATAATTTAGCTTGTTTTCACAAAAAAATTGTTATTCCTGAAAAAAAACTGTCAAAAATGCAGGGTTCTTCATGGTTTCTTTATGTTGTCCCAACACAAATCAATTAAGTTAACTCAATTATTTTATGTTAAACCCACTTAAATTTGTAAAAACAATTAAGTTGTCCCAAAAAAACTGAAGAATTGTGTTGTTTCAGCTCATTTTTAATAAGTAGTTTAAATGAGCAGCAAAAGTTATTTTTTGAAAATAAAGCGATATTTTATACTCATCAAGAAAATTTTGACTGTTTAGATATTTGTACTAGAAACAAGACAAAATCTCAAAGTAACTCTGGACCACAAAATCAGTGTCTGGTTGTATATTTTTGAAATAGCCGAAAAAAAAATCTATATTTCTTATTGCAAAAAAATCATTTGAATGCAGCACGGTGGCTCAGTGGTTAGCACTTTAGCCTCACAGCAAGAAGGTCACTGGTTTGAGTCCTGGCTGGGCCAGTTGCCATTTCTGGGTGTTTCCCAGTACTGGGTTGTGGCTGGAAGTGCATCCGCTACGTAAAATGTATGCTGGAATAGTTGGCGGTTCATTCCGCTGTGGGAACCTTTGATAAATAAAAAAAACAAACCGAAGGGACCAAAAAAGTTTTAGATTAGTAATGTGCAGTGTTAAGCACTTAATTTAAACAACATTAAAGGTTCAAAAAAACCTGGAGTACTTTTTTTGAGATTTTAACAGATTTGTGTGTGTTGAGCTTCAGCTAAGACAATGTTAGCACCTGTCAGCTTTAATCGTGGGGAAAACTGGATCACTTTGAGCTTTTGTCAGCTAATTTTATCTTCCGGGTTTTAAAATCATTTTTGGAGCGGATCAAAATTGGTCACATAGCGTGAATCTGCTAGTGGAGGGATGACGCGTTGGTTTCTCATTATTTATAGCTGAGTTTTCTTATCCTATGAGAAGACCCTGCTTCTTAATTATTCATGAGAGCATGTGCTTTCTAAAGGCAAGGCCTCTGTGAGACCCAGTGTTGCCAGACGTACGATAATTATCGTATTTGTAAGATAATTTCAACCTCTGTACGATGTACGATCAATAATGCAAAAAATCCTATAATGTACGAAAATTTCAGAATTTGATGGCATTTAAAATGAGATTTATTATACTCTTAGGGCTTCTATACTTATTGATAGCTGCATCTTGTGTCTACTGTCTGTGACAAGAGAAGGTGGAGTTAAACTCGTTTTCTATCCAGTGACTGTAGTTTCTATCTCATCTTACGTCTCATCTTCTCAGCCAATCAACGTGGAGAATGGCTCTCTCACGAGTTAACGTTCCTACTGCACGCGGCCTTGCTTGAAAGTCAGTCGTCGTTTTCAGGTTGAGGTTAATCGTTTAAGCAGTAAAGTTTTAAAAAGTAGTGCTGAAAAGGAAGGTGAGAAGAACAGGGAAGTTTGCCCTTGATGTTCTCGTTTTTCCCTATTCAAATGCATCATGTGAACGTGTTTTTCCAAAGTTAATCTCATCAAAACAAAGCCACGAGATCGGCTCATTACAGATCCTCTGGATGGGCTCGTGCACACCTCAGACTAGTGTGTTAAAAATTCGGGAGGGTGCACTGCTTTCAAGCCAAACAGCACTATGTTGAGCTCCATGTAGGCATCCAATTTGCACCCCAAAATGAATCCCTCAACATCTGGCAACACACGCATGTATTCAATGACTGACTTGAGGTGGAGTTTGAACCTTCCCACTAAGGTACGCCTAAGTTTGATTAAGTTTTAAGTTTGATTTTAAGTTTTTTCCTTTTTTTTTTTTTTTTTTTTACATATTGTGGTAATTTGCACGTTGTGTCAATACGCTATTTGTCTAGATAATAAATATGGTGATTTTTTTTTTGTGTTGTTCAGTGTTAAAACCGGAGTACATTTTAATCCACGAGTGTGAAAGAGCGTATATATTTAAGAGGTTTTTTTTTCAGTGTTACAATTTTAACCCAATATGCAGTGTATTTCCCAGTGATGGGAAGTCCAGTTTTTTTTTTTACTCGAACCGGTTCTTTCAGACAAACAGTGATCAAACCAGTATGTTTTACTTAAACTTGTAACATGCCTTGTTGCATTTCAAAATGCAAAGAGTTGAATGTATTGAAATTATTTCTGAAAATATTTCTGAACATTTTAATAAATTAAAACTATTTTCAAGATATTTGATCATCTGTCACACACACTAATTGATAATATAGGAAAAAAGGTAATATATTAACACGTTGAAGGGTAACACACACTCAAGTTCGATGTAAGAATAAACTCTTACTGTGTTAAAATGAACTCTACAAATTTCACACTTTAGAAAGTGTTATTTAAACTCTAAAGTGGAGGGAGTCATATGTACACCCAAGGAGTGCTATGTTAAACTCAAATTTAGTTAAATGTACACTGATTGTTTTGCTGTGTGTATACTCTCGGTTTGACTAGTGTACGATAATTTTCCTCCAAATACGATAATTTTGAGGTTCTGGTACGATACTTTCACATTTCCAATTTGGCAACACTGGTGAGACCGTGCCCACGCACGGCACATTCACGTTCATAAAGGGTCATGTGAATTTGTTTCCATGGTTCACAGGGTTTGTTGCATGTTTATTCCTGTGATGCTATCAGGGCTATTGATACAGCAAAGCTGTTGGTTTGCAGCAAGCATTTTTGTCTGGAGAGCTGTATGAGAATTGGAGAATGGCGGACTTTGTCTTTTATCAGTCGAGTTTGTTCCCATTCAGACAAATCGCCTATATCCATGCTGCTGTGTCCGCCTATGTTTAAAATCTCCAGATTACCGGCAAGGCTAATGGTTGGAATAGACAGGGAAAGAGACCTGTTGCACTGCTGTCCACTGTGTCTGCCTTCAGATCCGGGATTTGAGGAGGAGAGAAGTCTTCCTCATTTATAGTGTTTATATAAACATGATTATCTTTATGATGATATAACAAATTGTGTTTATGTGTATATGAAATCACGAATAACAAATGTAACAGGGCATTAAATTACTGTTTATTTCTTTGCATTTTAACTTTAACTATAAAATCATGGGTATCCTCATGGTTTGTGCCCTATTTTGTAAGCCAACATCAGTTGTTCGCTGTCCTCTTTTTCCCCTGCTCTGCTAGCCACGCCAACTCCTCCCTCTGCTTGCAGCGCTCCACGCCCATCTCGGAGCATTTAAAAAAAAAAAGTGAGGTAGATTTGAACTGAAAGAGGGGGATTTCATGGCCCTTAAAATTAATTTTCTCAGTTTTTATATATATTTTGTTAGCCTTCAAATTCGAGATGCATTTTAGCCAAATATTGTATTATACTAACAAACCATACATTAATCAATTCATCTTTCAGGCGAAGCATAAATGTCAATTTTTAAAAAGACACTTGTCTTATGGTCCAGGGTCACATATGAAACAAGCAACACATTTTTTCTTTGCCTTTTTTCTAACCAGCTTATCTAAACTGACAAAATTTGCTGATGTTTTTTGTATTTAAGCATTTTTTTTATGTCTCAGACCAATGGAGAGCAACAAGTAAAGATTGAAGAGCTCCAGGAGAAGCTTGCTAAGGTAAAGTGAGCATTTATTTCATATTGACATAAATGAATTGAGTTGTTCTGGATAATGGCAGATTATATGTAATAAAAAAAAGGTTTGTAATGACGACATTATTGTTTTTTTGGGAGCTAAACTGAATGTGTTTCAGCTAGATTTAACAGATATATAGCAGAATAATCACACAGTTTCCTTCAATTGAGATGCTTTACAGGTTTTATTCTCCAATAACAACCTCCTGGATGTACTTTATCCCTAACAAATGAACTCCATGCTTGTTTAAAATTGGTGTCACATTTGTGGTCATACTTATATACAGTAATAAACAGATGACCAGATTTTTACTCTAGCATTTTAGTCTTGTCATGTCAAAATTACAGACCATCTTTACAGTGCAGTTTCTTTCCCTTCCAGGCAGTAAAGACGAGTACTGAAGCCACTGTTTTCGTTACTGTCAGCTTTGCATTTCATTTTATTATTATTATTATTTCCTTTATTTAGCCAGGAGATCACATTGAGACAGCACTGTCTTTTCTTCAAGTGAGACCTGGTCAAGATAGTCGGCAGCACATAAAGTTTCACAAAAAAATCACAAAAAATACCACATAATTACAAAATCACCATGCATAAAAAATTAGATCATAAAAAACAATTACAAGTATCCTTTAAGAATTTGTGCAGATGTTTAAAAGTACTCAGAGTCGGAAGTGTATCAAGATTAAGCTGATTTTGCAGGTCATTCCAAGCCCTAGGAGCATAAAAGGAAAAAGCATGTTTGCCAAGTTCTGACAATACCCTTGGGACTGTTAAACAAATACCAGATCTGGTGTGTTGGTTATTTATGTGAAATGTTAACAAATTAGAAAGATAGGATGGTAATTTACCTAAGAGAGCCTTTAAAATAAATAAGTACAAATGTAATTTTCTCCTTTGATATAAAGATAACCAGTCTAAGGAATCATACATTAATTAAATAATTAATTAACTATCACAGCTCAGAACCATGTTTTGTGTTGAGTTTTTTTGGTTTGTGCCAAGTAGCCATGTAATAAATGGGATAAAGTACATTCAGGACAGTTGTTTTCGCAGAATAAACTCTACAGTCTTAGTTTTAGTCTTGTTCTGTCAAAATTACAGCCTGTTTTTACAGTGCACCATTCTTTTCTTCCAGGCAGTGAAGGCGAGTACAGAAGCCACTGAACTCCTCCAGAATGTCCGTCAGGCTAAAGAGCGAATAGAGCGAGACCTGGATCGTCTGCAAACCAAAGAGGATTCATCCGACAGCCTGCGCAGACGCTTACGAGAGACTGAGGTTACAATTAACTTTAATTTCACTTTCGCGTCTTCGCACACTTGGTTTTGCAATGAAATTAGCATTTCAACTTCAACTTCTTTATTTATATAGCACATTGAACTGTAAGTTGAATTGGCCCAAATTGCCCAAATGTGAAATATTCAGATGACATGGACAACCAAGTACAAACATCTAGTCATTTAGCAGACGCCTTTGTCTGAAGTGACATACAATTTAGGAGGCATTCAGCGATTCAACAAGAAGAGGCAATACACACAACAAGTGCTGATTATAACTGTTAGAGCTCAGAGAATTAAGCGCTAGAGTAAGGAGAGGGAAGTGTGTGTGTGTGTGTGTGTGTGTGTGTGTGTGTGTGTGTGTGTGTGTGTGTGTGCGTGTGTGTGTGTGTGTGTGTGTGTGTGTGTGTGCGTGTGTGTGTGCGTGTGTGCGTGCGTGCGTGCGTGCGTGTGAGTGAGTGTATGTTTTTAGACAAAAGAATGTTTCTACAGGTCAGAGATGTAAAGAGTACCTGAAAACCATACTTGAGTAAAAGTACAGATACCTTACTGTAGAAATTACTCCATTACAAGTCACCAATTCAAATAAGACTTGAGTTAAAGTATCCGATTTTAAAAGAACTTAAGTATTTTACTCATACTGAATGTAATAAAACACAAACTCATAGTAATGCACCTGATGCAAACTGTATAATTTCAGTGATACTTTTATTCACGTTGCACAAAAAAACATTAAGCTAAAATATAGTCAAGTCGCAGTGGTTTTTGCCCTATCAGTAACTATATTAATTTTTGGTAAAATTATGCTTACAATACCATTGTAAAGTCAGACATAATTTGACTAAATTAACATTAAATAGACTCTTACCTCAATGTGTTTTCTTAAATTTGAAGATTCATTCTTAAAAGCACTTATTTTCATGGTTCTGGGCAAACAAAGTAGACACTGCATCCTGTAAGAGCCATTCTGTATATTGGCAAATGAAAACATTTCTTTCAGATAAGGCCATGGATGATCATCAGTGCTGGCACTGCTTGACGTGCCGGCTTCAGCTTCATCACTGGCTGCAGCCATGTCGCTAATTGAACACCTGGTATTAGGCAAGCTGCTAATTCGCATTTACGTGATTTAGCCCATAAATAACATACAGTACCTTCAGCAGCCTGCAGATGGCGATATCGCCTCATCCGCCCAACAAATTAGACGTGGTAGATAAAGATGGTGACTTGTCGCGCACAATCACAATGTAATGAGTAACGGTAAGCGTCAGTTCAAATGTAGTGGAGTAAAGAGTACATATATTCAATCAAAAATGTAGTCAAGTAGAGAGTAAAAGTTGCTTATATTTTTGATACTCAGTACAAGTACAAAGTAGCCAAAAATACTTAAGTAAAGTAACAAAGTCCATTTACTCAAGTACTTTACACCACTGCTACAGGTGGTTTGTCAAGCCCACTCATCTGTGTGAAGCACACTTCATCAATGCACAAGGTTTCTTTCTATATATATTGAGTGACTGTAAGAAAGTGTCTGGTGCAAACCTGGTGCAAGTGTCTGTTAAAGTGTCAGACATATGAAACAGGTGGTTTGTCAAGCACACTCACTTGTGTAAGGCGCACTCACAATTGCAAATTTTGAGTGTACATTACATTAAATTGCATTAAAAATTCAATTATCTACCAGTAAAGTAAATTAATCATGACCACTATTTGGAAATTAATGTTAAGAAAACGGAGGAGATCATCATAGACCGCAGGTCAGTGAGCGATAAGAGCTTTGTTGTGGTTTATGATAAAGATATTAAGCAGGGGTGCATTTCCGAAAGCCATCATTAGCCAACTAAGGTCGCAAGTTCTGTCGTTACAAACATAGCTCAATGATTTGACGTTTCCCAAATCCGTCGTTCCAACGAACATTCGCAAACTGAGTCGCAAACTTGTGAATTTGTAACTACACCTCTGGAGCTGTAGTTAGAAACATAGCTCCTGGCTGTGTTCTATTCTGTTATCCCCCCCTATGCCCTATTCGTTTAGAACATTCTAACATTTAAACTTTGAATTATAAAAAAAGCATTAAAAAAAGCATCCAAACACATGCGCTATGGGGGAATTAAATAAGCTAAATTGGCCGTAGTGTTTGAGTGTGAATGAGTGTGTATGGGTATTTCCCAGTACTGGGTTACAGCTGGAAGGATGTCCGCTGCATAAAACATATGCTTGCATAAAGCACAGAGGCTGTTCATTCTGCTGTGGCGACCTCAAAAAATGAATGAATGAATAATGGTAATACGTCCATATTACTGTAACTCACAAAGCATTATCATTATTGAACGTTTATAAGCTTGAATATGGATTTTAATAATGCATTAATTAGTGTTGCATTATTATTAAAGTTTATTCATTCATTCATTTTCTTTTCAGCTTAGTCCCTTTATTTATCTGTGGTCGCCTCAGCGGAATGAACTGCCAGCTTATCCAGCTCATTTTTTACGCAGTGGATGCCTTTCCAGCTGCAACCCATCACTGGGAAACATCCATACACACTAATTCACACACATACATACACTACAACCAATTTTAGCTTACTCAATTCACTTATAGCGCATGTGTTTGGAAACCGGAGCACCTGGAGGAAACCCACTGCCTACACAGGGAGAACATGCAAGCTCCACACAGAAATGCCAACTGACCCAGCTGAGGCTCGAACCAGTGACCTTGTTGCTGTGAGGCAATCGTGCTACCCACTGCACCACCGTGTCGCCCTATAATTAAAGTATTGTTTATGATAAGTTCATGTTAGTAAATACGTTAACTGACATTAACTAATCAAACCTTGCGCTTGTTTCAAACCGCAAGCGCAAGCAGGTTGTGAGCAACGTGTATGGAGAGCAGCTCATCGGCAGCTACTGCACAAATCAATCTATCTCTGTCTATTCTATCTAGTTAACTATCTATCTATAAATACACTTATTTTCTGCACCAAGGCCCGCGGCAACTTCTTCCGATGCTGTTTCCTTAACCTGCAAGTCTATTTTACAAATTATATAGATCCTAATGAACTCTATGCTTCATTGTTTTAAAGGCGCAGTATGTAAGTTTGACACCCAGTGGTTGAACTAGGTGTTGCACTCCTGGATCATAAACGCACGCACGGGATGCCAGATTAAGTACAGGAGCGAGTGATTTAAACTGTGTTCTAAATAAAAGCAACAACACGCGATAGAGGGAACATTTTCCATATTAAAAGAAGTTTTGGTTCTAACCAACACCTCGAATTGAGATATTAGAAACGGCTTTAATTTCTCACAGCTGAACAACAGAAACCTATGACTGATCACCTCAGGTAAACCTTGTGTGCTTTATTCAGTGCTAAATGCTAACAATGTGAGTTTGAATGTCATTATACGTGACATTTATTGTCATATACTGAAAGCAGCAGCAGATAGTTCACCTCAGATCTTGAAAATACAATAAACTGTTTGAAATTAAACTTTAGGACTAAACACATATGAGTGATTCAGCATCTACATTTAATGATATTTAAGAGTGTTAACATGTATTAAATAGATTCTAAACCTTACCGTGTCAAGAATGAGTGCATATTCTGTGCTTCTGATTGGCTGTATTTAAATTTCTGTCGTGTTTCGTCTGGTGCAAACAGCCAAATTGCTCATCACTGCGTATCTCGTCACAAAGCATGTTGTCAAGACACGCGGTTACAATGTAACCTGCTCACGTTTGTAATATTTATATAATTTGCTAATTAAAAACCTCATGTGGAACTGAATCTGTCTCATTTCGACATCTGATACTGTCCACTGACACTGTCCATTTTGATCTTGGACGCATGCTTTCAGAGCCTTTCTGAATGAATGAATGAAATACGCTGTTTTCCATCAAGGCAACCCAGAGTGCTGAATTATAATTGGCTAAACTGTCATTGTGCAGGTTGAATTTACCTAAACAAAGACAGTGTTCCAGCGCGGAAAAAAACATTTTCAAAGCAGAAAATCTGACTTCAGCATTGTTTTTCAGTTAAACAAGTATGTTCACTTGGGATGTTTCTTAAATATCTGCACACATATTATGGTATTTTTATGCTTTAGAAGAGTCAAAAGCTTACATACAGCACCTTTAACAACCGGATTTGATCATGTTTCTTTTTTTTGGGATTGATCAGGATGGCAAGAAATCCCTGGAGAACCAGGTGAAAAGGCTGGAGATGGTGGAGCGGAGAGAATCCAAGCTGAAAGACGACATTCAGACCAAATCTCAGCAGATCCAGCAGATGGCCGACAAAATCATGGTGAGACCGAGACGCGAGCGAGAGCTGAACCCCTGCTGGTTTACACATACTGTATCTAAAACACAAACAAACAGGTAAACACTGCAGTGCTGTTCACTTCAACATGACATGTCCATCATATGCGATTGCAGCACTGCAGAAATGCCTATCGGAGATGTCACATGCATACTTGAAGTCAGAATTATTAGCCCTCCTGTATATTTTTTTTCACCAATTTCTGTTCTATAAATTTTTTCAACACATTTCTAAACATAATAGCTTTAATAACTAAAATTTTCAAACCATTATTATCCTCCAGTATTATATATATGAGTCAACAATGTTACACATATATATCTAGGCCAGTGGGCGCAGGCAATATGATGATCTTGCAGACAATGACAGGGTTATACCTTTAAACTGTTATCTTGGGCATTTAACAAATAATTAAAAAAGGGTTTCCTGGTGGCTTCGAAGCCGGCAATGTTATCAGAAAGATTGTGTCTTAGTCTCTCTAAATGTAAAGTGCTAGAGAATTCTGAAAGCCAGGATTTAAAAAGTGGTTTTGATGCCTTTTTCCCTAAACAAAGAATATTTTTTGTTAGCTAACACCATTCCATATTGGACAGCTTTTTTAATTTGATCACTGAATCCACAAAGTGAGTCAGACCAACCAAAGACAGCGATTGCTGGATCAGGGGCAAGCTCACAAGAATAAGCCTCAGAGTAAAAGTTGAAAAGTTTTGGGCATGACCAAAAAAGATGTCCTAAGGAGCCTTCCGCAGATTCACATTTGTTACATTTAGAGGAGATGGAGGGGTAGAATTTATTAAGCTTAACCCTAGAATAATGAAGCCGATGTACTACTTTATATTGGATTAGTTGATGTCTGGAATTAATTGAACATGTATTTATGACCTTCATAGACTTTTTCCAGTCCTCATTGGTAATTTGAATGCCTAAATCTTTCTCCCAGGAATCTTTCAAATACAAGGTAGATATGTCAATCTGATCATTAAAAACATCTGTAAAATGGAAAATAGCATTCAGTATTCAGCTTAAAGTGACATTAAAACTCGTGCTCGCTCCTGTTTTCTTGCTTGAAGCAACCGTGCCTGAAACGCAACTGTGATCGGTTCTCTTTCATACAGACCAGACAAAAAGTTATGCTAATGCACCCACAGTCTTGCTGCTTTCAAGAGCTCCTAATATGTCTTTTTGTAAGAAGCACCAGTTGCTTTTGCTTTAACCAGATTATTAATTGGCATTAACCGTGTGATCATCCTTTCATTATCACACACAGTATGTTTTTCACCTGCTTTCTTTTGCCTACGGTTATTTTTGTTAATATATTTTTAATTATCATATTTTTACAACAACATTGCTTTAATATGAGATTAACTCTCCATGTATGTGTAGTTAACTGGTGATCTGAGAAACCTTGAGCGAGGACAGATTACTGTGCATATGTTTGATACACGACAATAATTATTTTTAAAAGTCAATTGTTTTTCTTTGTATTCGTTTTTTAAAGAAATGTCTTGTTAAATAAAAAGTACAGTATACAGCTATATTCAGCTTGCTTTGAGACATTTAAAAATAATTATTGTTTGGTGTGGTCAGAGATAAATTTGGTAAATCCTTAATTTTGAGATCTGAAAAGTCCTGTAAAATAAAAACAGTTTGCAGTATAACACTATGAAACCATGACCCATTTGCTCATACACGACTCACAAAACGTGAAATGAATGAGGAGGCATGTGGACAAAGCACAAAATCTAATTCATGTAATTGTAGCATGTCAAAGTCAAATTTATGCATATAAAAAAAAATATTTTCCCAAAAACAAATTTATGGCTAGTGAAAACGCAGAGTGGCTAGTAACGTTGGAAAACTACTAGCCACTGTGGCTGGCGATCAAAAAAGTTAATATCAAGCCCTGATCACAATGTAAGTACACTCTTCCAAAAACACATATTTTATTTTTAAGAATATTTAATTTAATTAGAGTCATTTTAACAATTTAATAATGAGGCATTGAAATCAGAATGTGAAAACGTATATCCTAAATAAATAATGATAAATGTTAACAAAAACGTGAAAGGTAAAAAGCAACAGAGGCTGCGATATCTGCTACCAGATCTGTTTTCAGCTGTCAGACACCCACAGGAAAATATACTATAGTAATTTATAGTTAATACTATAGTGTTTAACCATACTGACACTGACACCTCTAATAGAGATAGAAATGTTGCACAATCAGCTAAAATGTTGCTAGAATTGGGTTTGATGTTTGCACACTTGACCAAGGGTCTGGCTTAAACAAACACTTAAAGACAATTGTACTCAAAGCAACGACCACAAACAAAAATTGCTGTACAAATAATGTGATTTATTACAGATAGTGATAAGTGAAGCAGTAAGTGAGCTATTTACAATATTTACAATCACAACCAAAACAAAACATAAATTAGAAAGATTGGCTATGGGTGGCGCTAAAGCAAAGAGACAATCAAAACCAAACAGTCTTACCAATATCGAATCCCCTCTAATCTAGTCTAATAAACAAAATGTGAAAAAAATAAATCTTCAACGTCCAAAGACGTCTTACCTAAACTACACTACATCTCTAGACAGTTGAACTCCTGTGTGTTGAAATGTATATCATGTGACCTACTTACTGTACCTACCAATTTTTCTACCAAACCTCTCTACACTCTCAGAAACAAAGGTACAGGAGCTGTCACTGGGGCAGTACCTTTTCAAAAGGTACATATTTGTACCTGAAGGGTCCATAATGATACCATAAAGGTACTTTTTAGGTACATTTGGGTACTAATATGCACCTTTAAGATACCATGGTGGACTCTTTGGGTACAAATATGTACCTTTTGAAAAGGTACTGCCCGGGTGAAAGCTCCTGTACCTTTATTTCTTAGAGTGTAGGGAAACATGAGGAAAGGGAATGAATGATTACACAGGTAAGAACAGACGGTGACTAAACCAAAATGACAACACAGTGTAAATAAAGGTGAAGACAATTTATCTGAACACAAAAACTAAACACAGATTTGATCAAGCAAGCAAACAAGCACAGAAACCAATAACAAATCAAGCCAACAAAGACAAAAAATATATATAGTGAGATGGAGTGATCTGATCGGCTGAGACCGGAACCAAGTTGTTACTGAGGAACCAATCAGCATAAGGCAGTGTCAGGATTGGTTGCATCAAGTGGAGGTGAACCATCCAATCAAGAACAGCAGCAGGCAAAAACAAGAAACTGGGGCAGACGTACGATAACTATTGTATTTGTACGATAATTTCGACCTCTGTACGATCAATAATGAAAAAAACCCTATAATGTACAATAATTTCAGAATTGTATGGCATTTAAAATTTATTTCATTGTAATCTTAAGGCTTCTATACTTATTGATAGCTGCATCTTTTGTCTACTGTCTGTGAGGAGAAGGTGGAGTTAGGGCATACTCACGCTATGCTATTCTAACTATGCCCAGGCCCGTTTCCCGGATCGTTTGAGAAGTGTGAGCGCTCTGAATTGGGCTCAGGCACGGTTCACTTGGGCGGCCCTGGCCCAGTTGGAAGAGGTGGGCCTGAGTGCGGTCCACTTGGGCTCAGGCATGGTACGCTTACAGTGTGAGTGCAAGCGTGCCTAAGCCCGAAGCTGAAAGCGAGACGTGACTTTTAAGGGACTGTTTCATATGGATTAATTAATGATTCGTACTGTTCAATGAACGCAAACTGTCGTAGATTATTAAAGACGCAAATCCCTCACTGCACATCAGCTGCGCCTTTAGCAAACTTCCTAATTCCTGCAGCACGAGGACTTTATGATTGTTTATGAGCATCAAAAGTGGCTGATCTGTTTGGCAAAATATTAGACTGCGTGTCACTGCATATCAAACGACTTAAACGATATAACTAAAGAAATCTCCACTGTGCTGAGCGAGAGCGCTTACTGAACAGTGCATCATCGATGACGTAAGCGTGCCCAGGCCCGAATGTAATGTGAGTGCGGGCCGTCGGGGGAGACAGGAGGAGGGACAAGCGTGCTTTGGCCTGGTTCAATGCAACTGTACATAGTGTGAGTACGGCCTTAGACATGTTTTCTATCTCATCTTACGTCTTATCTTCTCAGCCAATCAACGTGGAGAATGGCTCTCACTCACAAGTTAACATTCCTGCTGCACGCGGCCATGCTTAAGTCAGTCATTTTTTAGGTTGTGGTCGATCGTTTAAGCAAAAGTTTTAAAAAGTAGTGCTGAAAAGCAAGGTGTGAAGGACAGGGGAGTTTGCCCTTGATATTCTAGTTTTTCCCAGTTTAAATGCATCATGTGAACGTGTTTTTCCAAAGTTATTCTCATCAAAACAAAGCCACAAGATTGGCTCATTACAGATACTGTGGATAGGCTCATGCACACCTCAGACTAAATGTGTTAAAAATTCAAGAGGTGCACTGCTTTCAAGCCAACCAGCAGTGTTGCGGTCCATAACGGCATCCAATTTGTACCGCAAAATGAATCCCTCAACATTTGGCAACACACGCTGGTATTCAATAACAGCGACTCGGAGGTGGAGTTTGAACCTTCCCACTAAGGTACGCCAATTTATTATTATTATTTTTTTTACGTATTGTGGTAATTTGCTATTTGTCTAGATAATAGCTGTATACTCTCCATTTGACGCGTGTACGATAATTTTCTTCCAAATACGATAATTTGGAGGTTCTTGTACGATACTTCAACATTTCCAATCTGGCAACACTGAACTGGGGTGATAGAAAGAAAAAACATAATGAGACACAATTCAACATAATGGCACGTAACAATGGGCGATATATATAGCATCACCAAAAACAATTGAGGTCATGTCCATGTGCATTAAGTCCATATATTGATTATTGTGACAGGCATGCTTATTAGTCACACCAAATACACACACACACACACACACACACACACACACACACACACA
>CAIGQZ010032119.1:281452-294373 GCA_903798205.1 Danio tinwini | reverse complement strand
TGTTGTTAGTATGATTCTAGCATGAATTAGCATATAACTAGCATGAATGATCATGATCATGATCATGATCATGATTCTAGCATGAATTAGCATATAACTTGCATGAATGATCATGATTCTAGCATGAATTAGCATGTTGTTAGTATGGTTCTAGCATGAATTAGCATATTACTAGCACAATTCTAGCATGAATTAGCATGATTCTATCATGAATTAGCATGTTATTTGTGTTATGGTTAAATTCAAATTGAAAGTAATAAAATTATACATTTTTCTGAGCTGAAATGAAACACATTTTTCCTGGAAATTGTAATATTTATAAAGTGAAGTACTACATTTATTATAGCTGAAATAAAGATAAATATAAGTAAAAGAGAAAGTAAATTAAGGAATAAAAAAATACATAAATAAATAACAAGTGAGATCATTACTCAACTCACAAACTAAATATTATATGATTTTTATATATATATATATATATCAGTGTTATTAGGGGAGAGCGGGGCACAAAGTAACACTTTTTGGTTTTGGTCAAATAATAAACAAAGTAATAGGGTTAGACAAACCATATTTTTTTTACCAGCAACACACAAGCCTCTCCTACAAATGAGCACTAGAATTATGATCACCGGACCTGTGGTTTCTGTGCAGTATTGCCAAAAGTGCCAGGAGTATAAATGTTCCTATTTACCCCACCTGCAGGGCAAGTTGTAACAGACAGAGGGTTAATTGTAACACATGCTTATAAAGGCACTATTAATTTAAATTCAGTCTACTTTTAATAGCAGCTATATTTCCTCAGTAATTGGCTCATTTCTTTTTTATTCTACATAGCAGAGTATGTTTATTTATTTATTTTGTTTATTGGATAAACACATTTGAATCTTTTTGCATTGTTATCCATTTATTCATTATTATACAATGCATTTATTCAATTCAATTCATCTTTATTTGTATAGCGCTTATACAGTGTAGATTGTGTCAAAGCAGCTTCACATGAAAGTTTATAGTGAATTGAAACCGTCTCAGTTCAGTTTTCAGTGTTTAAGTTCAGTTAAATTTATTTGCATTATTAGGAATAAACTATTTTTTTCTATAAACAAATATATGTTCTATTAAAAAACATTTTTATTTAAAACGTTCTCAACATCACACTCAAAATTCAAACAATTATTTTGTTAGTTTAGTTGGTGTCCAACAGTGTGTGGCTTAATTGTAACACCCTGTTACAACTAACCCCGCTGTGTCATGTTTTACTCAAAACTGGCTAGCAGTCACTGTGTGTTTTATAACACATCTTTCAGAATAGTTTCATCTTTTAGCCTAGAAGACGGTGATCACGACAATATAAGATTTTCCGCTCATACTTTCACCGATATTTTTTTTTCCAAATAAAAAAATATCGACTGTAATAAAAAATAGTTTTATGCTGCCAAAATGGATTCTCCTGTGTGTATCATCCCAATTTCGCTGAATATTTTCAATAATTGGCAGGAAGACGTCTGCCGACACTTCGGTGAAAACCTCGGAAGCATGCCATCATTAACCCTGAGCAAATACCTTAAAACTCCATGTTACATTTAACCCTGCGTTACTTTGTTCCCCGCGCTCCCCTACTGTTACCTTAATAGGTGGTCCACAGTGTATTATTAAGGCTTGGTTGTGCTTATGCAAAGCAATGTGTCCTAATGCTTCATTTGTTGAAAATCAGTTTTTTTTCCATATATCTTACTTTAATTGTATTGACCTTATTCTTCAATGCGTAAGTGCGCTCGTTTTTGCGATTTGTTTTAGAAATTCTGATTCAGTCGCCTGTGGGAGAAATGACTAGGAATAATAAACGTCAGAAAACGGTCAAACTTCTTGCTCTACAAACAAGTGTTTGCATGACTATACACTATATAAGTAGAATAAGATAATAAGAAATGATCAGTTGCAACATCAAGCAGCAGAACGAGCTGTTTTTAACGTATAAAAATGAATGGAAGTGAATGAGACCGGACGTCTCGAGCCAAAATGATTCAAATGGCTGCGCCCGCTCACCCGCAGAGAATAAGGTAAATACTCAGCTACCATGAAAACGAATGTCATATTTCCTAGTTCCTCTGAAAGGCCCACCCTCAAGAGGCTCTGATTGGTCAGCTAACATAATGTGCTGTTATTCGCGGATTGACTCTATTGCTGCGTCCCAATTCTCATACTATCCGTCCTAAATAGTATTTGAAAATTGGATTAGTATGTCCCAAATCATAGTATGTGGAAAAGAGTATGCCAAAGGTTCCCGGACGGTTTACTATTTTCGGTCAATATGTTAAGTGTAGAAGCGTCCATACTTGCGCTGATATTGCCCACAGTGCATTGCGCGTTGGACGTGAAATCGATTAGAACTACAAACACGGGTGAAAAGTGTAAACAAACTACAAACATGATGGACGCGCGAGACCAACCGTCAAGCAGAGAGACTTCGGTAAAGATATTTGAATGATTGTTCATTTATATCTAGCCCACTGGAAAAGATTTAAATTACATTTTCTGTGTTATATTTCATCTGCAACAACAATCCTGAACTTATATAAAGACGTGTTTGGACATTAACGTCTAAAGGCATAAATATCCAAACACCTGAGGAGATTTCTCTGCATGAGAGACTCGTGAATGGCAGATTAACCTGCTGCTGCTTCTCCAATAAGGTAGAAAATTAAATACGACAGAAATGTGGACAATGTGTGGAGTATTGACAAGGCTCTGTTAATGAGGAAGTAGTGTGTCCCAAAGCTTGCATACTCTTCTGTTACACACTCAAAAGTATGTATTTTTCCTTCACAAAAAAGTACATACTTTTAGGGTGTAGCATAAATATGCGGATTGGGACGTAGCATATGTGACGCCCCTACATGTGTGCGATTTTGTGCTGTGTAAACACTGTCAGTAGAGTAGCTGTTAGGAGCGTTAGCTGCCAGAATCAGACAGAAATCTGAAAAGCACACAGCTCATGCCTGCTCTCTAAAATAAAATCTGACAAGTGTCTTTCATATATATTCAGCTTATACGCTTGTGTAAGTAATATAAAACGTTCACATATCTTTTCCGGGTTTGTTATTTGCAGAGGTGTATAAAGTACTAGAGACCCAGACTTAAGTAAAAGTACAAGTGCTCTATCAAAAAAGTGACTTGAGTAGAAGTTGAAGTGCTCTTTAAGCACAATACTTAAGTAGAAGTACTAAAGTATTCAACATTTTTTGTACTTAAGTATTGCAAGTAGTTTGTTTAAAAATGTACTACTCAAGTACTGAAAGTAAAAGTACAAGTATTGTGTTATGTAGTTATTTTTTAAAAAGCTGTCAAAAGACATATTGTTTTGTTTATTTTAAATATTTTGTTGGGGCACAGGATTAAGCAGAACAAAAAGAACCATGGTTTACGAATTATAATATAAATAAATATATACGATGGGTCAAAAACACCATTCAGCGTGACAGCCTTTATGATAGACAGTTAACGTTATGTGAACATTGCAGCATGATATGAACTGCGGGGTAGCTAACGGTAGTTAACTTATCTAGCTCTTATGGATAGCTCAAACTGCGGTTTTGTGTATTATATTATCTTTAACTTGACATGTTTCTTCAAATGCGATGGTAGAGTATGCACTTCATTCTATATGAACTGTCTTTCACTCCGACAAATGCAAACATTGATTCTAAATAGAGTCACGGGTGGTCTTTTTCCTCATCACCACGAACAGTTGAAAGAAGCAGTTGAAGGTGGAATTTCTGGGTTTTCCATGTCTAAAACAAACTAAAGTGCTCTCAATGCAGGCAGGCAGCACTGTCTTCTTTGATCGTCTGATCAATGAATGATTGATTCGTAACATTTTTATAATTGTAACGAGTAACTGCAACACATAAAAAATCTACTGGAGTAAAAGTATTAAGCTCATCGAAAATATGTACTGAAGTAAAAGTAGAAGTAGGAGAAAAAAACAATACTCCAGTAGAGTACAGATAAAACCTTTTAGTACTTAATTACAGTAGTGAAGTAGTTCTACTTCGTTACTATACATCTCTGGTTATTTGAGATGTAGAACACGGGAAAAGCTTAAGAGACATTCTTCGCTGCTGAAGATTGTGGGTGTTTACAGCGATTTGACTGATAAATATGAATTTGTAGCTAAATTGTTAGTGGAGCCAAACAGCATTTTCTGTTGTTTACATCCTTGTTTACATCCTCGCTACAACATACCGTTAATGTTAGAAACTGTGCCTGTACTTGATCAGTTTTATCAAATAAAAACACTTACAGGTTGTGCCTCACAATCCACAGCCTTTGTCTGTTGGAGGAGTTTTTAGCCTGAGCCAGCACTAAACTGGGAGAGATTCTGGAAGTTCTCCTTCGTCAAATGCTAGCTATATATTTTTTATTACTCTCTACACGCCCGTTCACTGCGCAGGATGTGTGCGTGAGGTGAATGCCCATAACCAGAAGTGTTTGTGATCTCATTAGCCTGGATGTATTTTTTTGTAGTCCCCAAATTCGTTCTCTGTAGGCTTTGCTAAGCTAACTTTGTAAAAGTCAATGTCTCCCTTTGCATTGAACTTTGAGCGTCTTACATTCAGAGATGTTGTTTATGTTGACACAGCTACACATTAGACATCAACTAAAGTTTAAAGTATGATATCATAGTGGACCACCCACTGAAAATTGTTTGTAGCCTCACTGAAAGAAAACCGAAAGAATGCTATGCTACTTTGTGTTTATTTATATCGCATATGACACATATTATGCTACACTACGCTACAGACTTATGTGAAATGTAGTGCAGAGGAATGTAAAATAAAATAAAAAGTATACAAAGTAATTATTTAATGAGTACGAATCATGACCTTCTGAATAAAAGTAGTGCCGAGCCCATACATCACCCCATCACACTCTAATAAACTCACGTTGTTTAGAAGAGATTGAATTGAATTGAATTTTTATTTGACAGGTTTTAGACAAGCTGTACAAAAATACAAGTATCCCATACATTTTAAAATGAAAACTGTCGAGGATAAAAACACAATAAAGCCCTGGGCTTGTTTCCATTGTAGTCCTCGCTGTTAAATAAAACAAAATACGGCTTCAAAATACAGATGATACATAAAACAAACAGTACCTCCACATTTTAAAACAGGAACAAAACAATTCACAAATACAATTATTGCTTCATACATTCATTTTTCTTTTTGGCCTAGTCACTCCATCAATCAGGGGTCGCCACATGAACTCATCCAACACACGCACCACTCAGCGGACACCCCTCCAGCCGCAACCCCATTCAAAATCAAATAACATATAAAATAAAACAAACTGCAACTAATGCAAACTAATCCTCATCAAACAACCATCTTTTGATAGCTTTTTTAAACCTCCTTAAGTCTTTTATTTCCTTGATCGGTTTTGGTAATTTGTTTCACATGATTGCACTTGTATATAAAAACATATTTACCCACTAGACTTCTAAATTTAAATAAGCAAATATTAAAATCCCAACCCCTAGTACTGTATGAATGCTGTTGCCTCACCATTTGAAAATAGTTCATCAAATAACTAGGAACCACATTATTAAACATTTTACGTACCATTCCCAGTTTTAAAAAACCTACTCTTTTACTAACAGTTAACATGCCTAATTCTTTAAAAAAACTCATTGTGCAAATGGGCTCTAGGATGAATTGTTTTTATTATTCTTATCCTTTTGCAATTTATCCTTCATACTCTGAGCAGCTACTATACCAAAATGAGGTAACATGATCAAAATGGGGTTGAATCAAAGCTCCTGCCAATAATTTTAAAGAATAAACATCCAACAGGTCAGCTTGCCTTGCTAAGAACCAAATTGTTCCACATATCTTTGTAAAAACCTTTCTTGCCATAACATCTCCTGTTAATTTATTATCTATTAAACATCCCAAATAATTAACAACTTTTTTTGACTCAATTTTCCAATCATTAATCCTAACTACAAAACTATCATCTTTCTTTAAATTCACTCTTGAAGCAAATAAAATAGCCTCTGTTTTAACTATGTGTAAAGAAAGTTTATCATTTAAAAAACAGTTGTACACACTTCTTAACTAGGAACTCATGATTTCTTCCAGGGCCCTTTTGTCTTGGTGAAAAACTAAAATTGCAACATCATCAGCATAAAGATAAGAGTTCCTCTGAACACGCTATTTTTAAATCATTAATATATAAAAGAGATGTCAACAAAGTCTCAAACTTTGCTTAACAGAGCTTTTTTTTCTCAATCAAAATGTGTGAACCTCAATATAAACACATGTAGATTTTTTTTTTTACAGCAAATGAACTTTCTTTTCACATCTTTTAAGTACATTTTTGAAGAAACATCATACTCTAGATGAGGCAATCCATGCAGAAAATGATAACAAAGCCGACACTGCTGAGCAATAATGTTTCCTTCTGTCGTCTGTTCTCAGGAGCTTGAAGAAAATTTGCGGGACTCGCAGGCGATGGCGCAGCGCATGGAAACACAGCTGGAGCAGAAAGAAAAGCTTTTTGAAGACAAGATCAAGGTCGGGCCAAACAAACACACAAACACATACACACACTTGTGATCATGACAAATATATCAGTGCTGTTTCAGAGTCAACAGAGCTTCACCTCCATCACTGAGTTTCCATATACTCTGGCTTTAGTGCTCAGTAACAGTTTAATAGCAGCTGAATGAATGATTCCGACTCATGCTTATCTTATATTTTGGATTAAACCTTTAAACTAAAGGCACAATATGTACGATTTTTTTCATTACAATATACAAAAAATCACTAGAACATTCATTCATTCATTTTCCTTCAGCTTAATCCCTTATTTATCAGAGGTCGCCACAGCGGAATGAACCGCCAACCATTACAGTATATTTTTTAAACAGCGGATGCCCTTCCAGCCGCAACCTAGTACTGGGAAACACCCATACACACTCATTCACACACACATTCATACACTATGGCCACTTTTGTGTGTGCAAACTACACACAAAAATGCCAATTGACCCAGCTGGGACTCGAACTAGTGACCTTCCTGCTGTGAAGCGACAGTGCTAACCACTGAGCCACCGTGCCACCCCATCACTAGAACATTCATTCATTTTTTTTCTTTTCGGCTTAGTCCCTTTGTTAATCTGCGATCGCCACAGTGGAATGAACCGCCAACATATCCAGCATATGTTTTATGCAGCGAATGCCCTTCCAACTGCAACCCATCACTAGGAAACATCCATACACACTCATTCACACACATACACTACAGACAATTTAGCTTACCCAATTCACCTGTACCACATGTCTTTGGACTTGTGGGGGAAACCGGAGCACCCGGAGGAAATCCACACCAAAACGGGGAGAACATGCAAACTCCACACAGAAATGCCAACTGACCCAGCCGGGACTTGAAGGCGACAGTGAGGCGACAGTGCTAACTACTGAGCCACCGTGCCGCACCATCACTAGAACAGTTTTCAGAACTCAGAATCAGAAAGATTTTTTACTGCCAGGTATGTTCACACATACGAGGAATTTGTTTTGGTGACAGAGCTTCTACAGTGCAACAGAATTGCAGAGACAGGATAAAAAACAGATACAATATATTTAAAAAATAGAAGTAGTGAATGCAAATATACAAATTGACAAGTGTATGTACCGCTATATTACTATATACAGCGTTATATGTGCAGCTGTTATGTGCAAATTGGCATGTAAAGTGTGATGTTAAATAAGTGTATGTGTGTATAAAAAGTGTATAGCAGGTAGTGATGTTGGTTCCACAATTATTATCATCAAGTGTTCATGAGATGGATTGCCTGAGGGAAGAAACTGTTTCTGTGTCGAGCTGTTCTGGTGTGCAGTGCTCTGTAGCGTAGACCAGAAGGTAACAGTTCAAAGAGGCAGTGTGCTGGGTGTGAGGAGTCCAGAGTGACTTTAGCAGCCTTTCTGCTCGCTCTGGATAAGTACAGTTATTGGAGAGTAGGGAGGGTTGTACCAATGATTCACTCAACAGTACGAACTATTCGACGTAGTCTTCGGCGGTCGGATTTGGTAGCTGAGCTAAACCAGACAGTTATTGAAGTGCAGAGGACTGATTCAATGATGGTTTTATTTATTTTGCTGACTTATGTGCTTGCATTATTCATTCATTCATTTTCTTTTCGGCTTAGTCCCTTTATTAATCGGGGGTGGCCACAGCGGAATGAACCGTTAACTTATCCAGCACATGTTTCACGCAGCGGATGTCCTTCTAGCTGCAACCCATCTCTGCAAAGCATCCATACACACTCATTCACACTCATACACCACGAACAATTTAGCCTACCCAATTCACCTATACTGCATGTCTTTGGACTGTGGGGGTAACCAGAGCACTCAGAGGAAACTCATGCAATTGCAGGGAGAACATGCAAACTCCACACAGAAACACCAACTGACCCAGCCGAGGCTCGAACCAGCGACCTTGTTGCTGTGAGGCGACAGCACTACCTACTGCGCAACTGCATCACCCTGCTTGCATTATCACAAATCTTAATTGCTGTGTAACAATTTAATAGCAGCTGATTTAATGACTTATCTTTTTAAATTAATCCATTTGAAAAATAGCTTTTAACGTTCACACTTTTTACTGCAAAAAATAAAATAAAACGCCAAACAAACCCTATTACAATACAAATGATTACATACTGTTATCTTTGTTGTTGTTTTTTTAAATAGGGAAGAAAAAACTTGCTGTTACTTGCAGCACAGAGCACTTTATGACAAACAAAGTGCTGAATATAAAGACATACTGTGTGAGAGCCACTGCTGTAGACTACTGTTGTAACCTCGGGGAGATGTGACACTGACAGCAAGGGTGAGGATCCAACTGCAGGATTTATTAAAGGATGGTCAGGCAAGCAATAATCAGAACAAGAGCAAACAGATGTATAAGGGCAATCCAGAGTCGTGGTCAAAATAGCAGGCAGATGGTCAAAGGCAGGCAGCAGACAGGAATATAACAATAAATGTAGCAAGGATCAAAACACAGATAAACAAACCAGGAAACACGTTGTGGTGTCACTCTATACAGATAACAAGACTCAGCAACATTGTGTGTTTGTGTGCTCACTATATAGTCCATGTATCAGTGCTTGAGAGGCTACAGCTGTGAGAGTGCAATGCGTGTGGCATGACTGAATATGTAGTCCAACTCTCAGCAGATCTGTAGTTCTTGAGATTGTGTGTGTGTTTACCATTGATCTGAGGGGAGAGGATCGCTGGTGATCGTGACAACTGTATGCTGTTTTCAATGCCTGGCATGCCCCTTTCCCATGCCGCTGTTTGTCGAGTGTGTGTGCGTGCACATATGACCTTTAAAGTACTCTACTGCCAGTATCTGTTCAATATTCATTGCCAAAATGTGTGTTTGTGTATGACAAACAAAGTATTGAAATGTCACCAACTTCCTGGAATAAATTTAAAATTTCGATTTAATCCCACACAACTCCTTTCTCTTCGTGCAATTGATTAAATGGACACAATTCTTTCACTTTTTTTCTTTTTGGTAGAGAGAGAGGGAACAAAGCGTGACTGCTTGAGTTGACAGATTTTTTGCAACATATTAATTAGTATGCATCAAACTCAGTATGTAAAATTAAATTTTTCGTGACAATTTCATTCTGCTATGATGAAAATACATGTTGAATAATTTAGCTTATCCATCACCATGATTTTCCATAGAATATAATAAAGACCACAACTCCCTTGATTCCACACTTGGTCTAATAATAATAATAATAAAAAAAGGCAACAAAAATTACCAAAAAAAAGCAAAAAAAACAAACAAACTCAACAACGAGGGGAAACATTTAAGGTGCCAGAATGCTAGCATTAGCATAATAGCTTAAAATTTTACGGCCCTCCCCTGCAGTCCATAACCACGCCTCCTTAAGTCATGAACACACAAACGCGCACTGATTGGATATAACACTAGATCATGTCATTTACTAGTTAGAAAACTTTATGGAGACACACACTTTATCAAGCGTAGTTGTTGACAGGTCAGCGGGTGCAGGAATCATATTTCCCCAAAACTGTGTCACAGGCTGTCACTGTTCAACAATAATCAAATGTGAACATAAATCAAACTTCACCTCAGTAAAGCTGGTTAGGCGGAAGAGCACATTTACTTATGTTTTGTTATTAAACTAAATGGGTGCTAAAAACAGAAATATCGTGTCATCTTTTTACATTACACTTACGTTTACGCTACCAAGACAGCGAGTGACTTTTCATTTTTAATTGTGCTCACTGATCCTCATACATCGCTTATTTTCATCTCCTTTTTCACTTGATCAACTAAACGAATGCTTAGGTCTGTTTAACTGACTATATTATCGATGCTGTAAAAGGTACTCCATGAACTTTAAAATAGCCAATCTTTTCTGGACGTGTTCAGTGGCTGAACAACACTTCCGTGCATATAAACTCATTCATAAACAAGAACACAATCTACATAAGCTTTGCATGGCTAAAATAGTTTTAAAACATCCCTGTCTAAAAGAAATACTTCAGCTGTGGTGTCACCCTTCAGATCGTTGTTTTGAACTGCATAACGTCATATTGCCGTCCAGCGTGCAAAAGTAATTGTGATATTGGTTCAGGGTTTAGAAAAGTTTTGATTCTGCATTTTTGGCAGAAGCCCTTTCAGAAACAGTCTTTCTTTTCATGCATTCTAGGCCACGTTGGTCTTTCAGAAAGAAGTTCAGGTTGATGCAGAGTTTGCCTGATGACGTCTCTCTGTCAGCGGTAGATCCGTGCTTCATGTGTGTGCGCGCGAGTGATGTATCTGTCTGCTTAAAGAGGCTGCGCACAAATTCTAATTTAAATTTGTTGACAGACCGTTTGAGATACCTGTCATAATTGAGTTACTTGTTGATCCGACAATATTTCTAGTTTTATGCCCTATCCAGAATATAAAAATACATATAAATATATTTAGATCATTTACTTTAATCATTACTATTGGAATGTGAAGAGACTTTCAACCAGCACAACAAAAAATGTTTCTGAAGACAATCACCTACTGCACCTTTAATAAAACAATGAAACAAACAAACTTGACTGGGCAGGCTGGCAGGAATTTGAGCTGGAAGACACGACAGGACAGGACAAGGCAGTAAAGGACGACAAATTGGCACAAAACAGCACACAAGAGGAGACTATAAGCAGAAATAATTAACAAACAAACAGGTGAACTGAATAAACTAATAATGAGTTAACAAGGAGGGTGGGACTAGACAATAGACAGAAGAGCACATGACACAAAGAAACAACACAAGCCCTGTGCTCACATAAGACGAGACTAGAAAACGCAGCCAATGAAGGAACCCATTAACCGCATGTTCACATGAACATGACATTAAAGCACACGGCCACAATGTAAACACGCACCACGTGCTGAACACAACATTAACAGAAGACTGAACGCAAGACACGAGTATGCGATAAATAAAAACACTCGCCGTGCACTCACACATGCGACGTGCATGTTTAGATTCCAGTGCCAACCAAAACCAACTAGACTGGAGTGCTTAGAATGAAAACACCATGCCACGAACAAAACAACAAACACACCAGGATGAGAGTGCGCATCCCGAGCACGCCCGGACCTCGCGCACCCGCATCAAGCGGCCCGAGCATGGCCAAGACAGCGCTCATACAAAGGCAGACAATGACAGAAAATGAATGCTCGACCTGAGAAAACTTGAGCTGAGCACAACATACTAGACATGACAGGACTAGTGTCTGGACTCTACCATCAGAATTAACAAGACCGAAGTGGCAGAATCCTCACACAGTCACGCTGTCATCAATCTACACTTTTGTTTGTTGTGAATACACGCCCTCTAGTGGCCAAAATGACATACTGTGCCTTAAAAAGACTCACTCTAAAGGTAATTTCTGTTTGTTTGTTAGACCTAATAACTCTGCTTATGTGTTTTATAGGTTTTAGAGACTCAAATGAAGGCTGATTTGGCTGAGAAGGATTTGCTGGAGTCCAAACAGAGCACGTTTGAAGAGGAGTCTCGCGAACGGGGAAAAGTGATCAGCGACCAGGCAGCGGTAACACATATTCTGTGCTTTCTGAGAGATTGTGTTGATGTTTGAGTATGAAAAAGTCCTAAAAACAGTCAAAGGAGTTACAAAAGTGGCTATTCTCTATATCAGTTAGATTTTTGTTTGAATGAAAGTCACATTATTTGTAAACACGTGCAAATGTTGTGTTTATTGTTGCTGGAGTAACTGCGGCACAAGATGTAAAGGCTCCACCCTTGTCTTAAAAGGGGGTGGGGCACAACGTCATTTGCATTTAAAGAGACACACAAACCTAAAAAGTTAGTTTTTTCACTCAGCAAGGAGCACTTAGCACATCGATCCCAATAGTATTTGTTTTACTTAAAAATAACAGTTTATTTAAGGAGTGCTTTGATATTTCTTTCTTTAGTAATGTTGATGTTTGAGGATGAAAACAATCCTACAAAAAGTCAAAGGAGATTCAAAAGTAGCTATTCTCTATATCAGTTAGATTTGTTCTTGGAATGAAAGTCATATTATTCAGAATCTATACTGACGAGGCTGTAGACAAGATGTAAAAGCTTTTCTAAAAGGGGTGAAGGAAGGTGGAGGGGTGAAAAACATGAAGAGGGGGCGGAGGAGTCGGTTAGTCGATTAGACGACATTCCTGTAACGTAACACTCAACAATGGACGTGAGGATCCACATGCACTTTATTTAAAGAGAAGTCTTGCAGGCAGTGGTCATAAACAGGAGCAAACACTAGCACAAAGATAATCCAAAAATACATGGTCAGAATACAGGCAACAGGTCAGGTTAGG
>CAIGQZ010032119.1:215277-243929 GCA_903798205.1 Danio tinwini | reverse complement strand
ATATATATATAATAACAACCCCATGAATTATAACAAGTCATTTTCACACATCTTGCTATTTATTAAACACTAAGTGAGCATTTATTCAGATTTAATTCATAGTGTTTCTGTTATGACAGATATGCAATTAAATATGGGGAATTAAATATGTGTATATGGGTCAAAGACTAGACATCTCATTTTGGTGCCCGCATGAATTTATATTAGCAATTTTATATGCATAGAAAGCATAACAAATGCTGTCTGCTTTAATGTTCTATATAACATATAAGTGAATGTCAAAGATTTATAATTTTATAAATAAATGTCAAAGATTAAAAAAAAGGAAAAAAAAAAAAATATTATATATATATATATATATATATATATATATATATATATATATGAAATTTAAATTAATAAGTATTTTGCAGCTAAACTCAGATCCTATAAACAATACAGATAAGACAATAAGACTATGCAGGGTCTTTTTAAAAAAACATAAATACATAAAAAAAATAAAAACATAAATACACTTACAGGCCACTTTATTAGGTACACCTTACTAGTACCAGGTTGGACCCCCTTTTTGCTTTTAGAACTGCCTTAATCATTTCGAGCATAGATTCAACAAGGTACTGGAAATATTCCTCAGAGATTTTGCTCCATATTGACATGATAACATCACGCAGTTGCTGCAGATTTGTCGGCACATCCATGATGTGAATCTCCCGTTCCACCACATCCCAAAGGTGCTTTTTTGGATTGAGATCTGGTTACTGTGGAGCCTGATATGATTCACGCTTTGACATGGCGAGTTATCCTGTTGGAAGTAGCCATCAGAACAGATGATGGTACACTGTGATCATAAAGGGATGGACATGGTCAGCAACAATACTCAAGTGTGCTGTGGCGGTGAAACGAGGCTCAGTTGGTACTAATGGGCCCAAAGTGTGCCAAGAAAATATATTCCCCACACCATTACACCACCACCAGCAGCCTGAATCATTGTTACAAGGCAGGATGGATCCATGCTTTCATGTTGTTGATAACAAATTCTGACCCTACCATCTGAATGTTACAGTAGAAATGGAGACTCATCAGACCAGGCAACATTTTTTCAATCTTCTATTATTTAATTTTGGTAAACCTGTGCCCATTGTAGCCTCAGTTTCCTGTTCTTAGCTGACAGTAGTGGCACCCGGTGTGGTTTTCTGCTGCTGTAGCCCATCTGCCTCAAGGTTGGACGTGTTGTGCGTTCAGAGATGCTCTTCTGCAGACCTCGGTTGTAACGAGTGTTTATTTGAGTTACTGTTGCCTTTCTATTAGCTGGAACCAGTCTGGCCATTCTCCTCTGACCTCTGGCATCAACAAGGCATTTGTGCCCACAGAACTGCCGCTCACTGGATATTTTCTTTTTTTCAGACCATTCTCTGTAAACCCTGGGGATGGTTGTGAGTGAAAATCCCAGTAGATCAGCAGTTTCTGAAATACTCAGACCAGCCCGTCTGGCACCAACAATCATGCCACATTCAAAGTCACTTAAATCCCCTTTCTTCCCCATTCTGATGCTCAGTTTAAACTGCAGCAGATCATCTTGACCATGTCTACATGCCTAAAGGCATTAAGGTGCACCCATGTGATTGGCTGATTAGAAATTTGTTAACAAGCAGTTGGACAGGTATACCTAATAAAGTGGCCGGTGAGTGTATATCAACATACAATTCTTGTGTTTTTACAATTCCAATGAAGCAAATATTCTACTATTACTACTAACAACAACAATTATAATAAATATAATAATAATAATAATAATAATAATAATAATAATAATAATAATAATAATAATAATAATAATAATAATAATAATAAATAAACAAATAAAATGCTGAATAAATGTATAATGAATTAAATAATGATAATAATTATGAATAAATTAACAAATAAATTGCTATATAAATGAATAATAAATTAAACAACAATAATAAATACATAAATAAATTAATAATGAATAATGCACACTTTTTAATAATAATAATAATAATTTCAAAACAAACCAACATGCAATGCCCATTTTACAATGCTAATGAAGCAATAATAAAAAAACGAATAAATTGATAAACAAGTAATAATACTAATACTACTATTAATAATTTTAAGTAACAAAATAATTATTTAAACAATAACAAAACAAATAATAAATTGATAAATGAAAAAAATAAAAATAATAAAATATTAATAATAATAATAATAATAATAATAATAAAGAATTCTGAAAAAATTCAAAATATTGCTTAAAAATGTATAATTCCTCATCTTATTGTATTATACTTTCAGATTTCCAGGATTTAAAAACCACTTAGCAATCATGCAAAACACTCAAGCAGCATTAGGAAGTAGCCAGACAGATGCATTTTTGCATTTAGTTTGTGCCCTAGCACGAGATAGTGTGTTAAAGCAAGTCAGTGTGTGTGTGTGTGTGTTTGTGTGTGTTTGTGTGTTTTTAACAATAATGACAGTAATAACGAGTGCTAAATCCTCCTCCGCACCAGAACAGTGTTTGGCTCTTCTGCTCTTCTTGGCGAGCATCAACACTCACACACACACTTGACCAGAACTGCGATTTGATGCAAACCTGCGTGGCTTCTGTTTGTCAGATGGAAGCATTCAGATGCTCTGCAAACGTGTGAAGTGAAAGGAGGAAAACGCTGCTAAAAAGGGCTTTTAAATCTCAAAGGAAGCTCAGAGTCGCTCTGCATCTCGCTTTTAGTGATGCTGAAGTCTTTAAGAGCGTTTCTGGCACTCAAACAGGATTAAACACATGCCTGTTACAAAGATGTGTTTTTAAGGACACGTCAAGACGGAAGAAAGATGGGGAATTGCATCAGGAAGACAGTCGAAACTTGTAATATTATGAGCTGGGGTGGATAGTGTACTCTCTTTTTGCATTATATTTTATTACAGTGGCATACAGGCTTAGTATTATGATGAGTGCAGTTCAGTCAGTGTACACATTCTCCCTACTAACTACACTGTAAAAAGTGATTAGTTAAAAAAAGTGAGTAAACTCATGGCCTTTGAATTACTATTGTGCATAATTATAATTAACAGTTCAACAGAAATACTGACCTTTTTTTAGGTAAAATCAACTTGTCATTTCAAAGGCAATGAGTTTACTCACTTTTTATATTTTTTTAGTAATCACTTTTTGCAGTGTACACTGTAAAATAGTTAATGACACAAAGTCAAGACAACTGAATGTTGCTTTAACTTATTTTAATAAGTTAATCAGCTTTCAACTCATTTTTTAAGTTATACAACTTAATACTTTTAGTCTGTGTGATTGATGTAAGTTGAGATGACAAGAAAAGTTGATTTGGTTCAACTGTTTTTGACCCTAAAACATATTTGTGAATAAAATAAAGATGAATTAAATTGATTCATACGGATGTCATTGTGACCAAGGCAAAATTAACATTTTTCGTCACTTTCAAAATTGCTGAATTTAAAGGTGCTGTATGTAAGTTTTTGACTCTTCTAAAGCATATAAATACCATAATATGTGTGCAGATATTTAAGAAACATCCCAAGTGAACATACTTGTTTAACTGAAAAACAATGCTGAAGTCAGATTTTCTGCTTTGAAAATGTTTTTTCCGTGCCGAAACGCTGTCTTTGTTTAGGTAAATTTAACCTGCACAATGACAGTTTAGCCAATTATATTTCAGCACTCCGGGTTGCCTTGTTGGAAAACAGCGTATTTCATTCATTCATTCAGAAAAGCACTGAAAGCATGCATCCGTGACCAAAATGGACAGTATCAGACGTCGAAATGAGACAGATTCAGTTCCACATGAGGTTATTAATTAGCAAATGATATAAATATTACGAGCGTAAACATTAGGTGAGCAGGTTACATTGTAACTGTGTGTCCTAACAACACGCTTTGTGATGAGACAAGCAGTAATGAGCAGTTTGGCCGTTTGCAACAGATGAAACACGACAGAAATTTAAATACAGCCAATCAGAAGCGCAGAATATGCACTCATTCTTGACACGGTAAGGTTTAGAATCTATTTAATACATGTTAACCCTCTTTAACATCATTAAATGTAGATGCTGAATCACTCATATGTGTTTAGTTCTAAAGTTTAATTTCAAACAGTTTATTGTATTTTCCAGATCTGAGGTGAACTATCTGCTGCTGCTTTCAGTATATGACAATAAATGTCCTGTAAAATGGCATCCAAACTCACATTGTTAGCATATATCACTGAATAAAGCACATGAGGTTTACCTGAGGTGATCACTGTCATAGGTTTCACATGTTCAGCTGTGAGAAATAGAAGCCGTTTCTAATATATCAATTCGAGGTGTTGGTTAGAACAAAAACTCCTTTTAATATGGAAAATATTCCCTTTGTCGCCTGTCGTTGCTTTTATTTAGAACACAGTTTAAATCACTCGCTCCTGTACTCAATCTGGCAACCCGCGCTTGCTTTTGTTTTGATCCAGGAATGCAATACCTAGTTCAACCACTGGGTGTCAAACATACTGCACTTTTAAGTGAAGTTTATTTATAAACTAATTTCAAGAGGATCATGTTTGATTCACTGCAAAAAAATGCTTTTCTTACTAAGATTTTTTATCTTGTTTCTAGTCCAAATATCTACAAAATCTTATATCAACAAGAATTTTCTAGACAAGCAAAACAAAATGTCTTTTCTTAAGAAATATTATGCCAAAATTAAATGAGTTTTCCCTAAAACAAGCAAAATAATCTGCCAATGGGGTAAGTAAAATAATCTTATGTCGAAAAGAAAAACAAGATTTTTTGCTTACCCCATTGGCAGATTATTTTGCTTGTTTTAGGGAAACAAGTTGTGGTTGCGGAAGTTGTGGCTTCTTAATAATAGGCTTAATAACAGCTAACTTGAAGGAATTCGGAACATGGCCTAAAGATAAAGAAGAGTTGATGAGGTTAAGAAGAGGTTCTCCTATAACAGGCAGCAGATCTGTCAGTAATTTTGTTGGAATTGGGTCTAACATACATGTACTGTAGCTGGTTTAGAACTATTTATATTTTTATCTAGCTCTTCCTGTTCAATTCATCATTATCTGTATAGCGCTTTTACAATGTGGATTGTGTCAAAGCAGCTTCACACAGAAGATTATAATGAATTGAAAATGTCATTTCAGTTTTCAGAGTTTAAGCTTAGGTCAGGTCAGTGTGCACAGCAAAAATATACAGTGTGATTTATTTTTTTTTTGGTGGTGTTCAGTGTTAAAACCGGAGCACATTTTAATCCACCAGTGTGAAAGAGCATATATTTAAGAGTTTTTTTTCAGTGTTAAACGTTTATCCAATAATGCAGTGTATTTCGCACTAGTGATGAGAAGTCCCATTTTTTTAACTCGAACTGGTTCGTTCAGACAAACAGTGATCAAACCAGTATGTTTTACTTAAACTTGAAACATGCCTTGTTCATTTTAAGAGTTGAATGTATTAAAATTATTTCTGAAAAGAATAATGAACATTTAATAAATTAAAACTGTTTTCAACATATTTGATCACTCTTATCGGTCACACACACCAGTTGATAATATATTAACACTTTGAAGGGTAACACACGCTTTTCACACGCTACAGTTCCATGTAAAAATAAACTCTTACTGTGTTAAAATGAACTCTGAGAGTAATGTACAGGGGCGATGCAGTGGCGCAGTAGGTAGTGCTGTCGCCTCACAGCAAGAAGGTTGCTGGTTCGAGCCTCGGCTGGGTCAGTTGGTGTTTCTGTGTGGATGTTCTCCCTGCGTTCGTGTGGGTTTCCTCCGGGTGCTCCGGTTTCAGCCACAGTCCAAAGGCATGCGGTACAGGAGAATTGGGTAGGCTAAATTGTCCGTAGTGTATGAGTGTGAATGAGAGTGCATGGATGTTTCCCGGAGATGGGTTGCGGCTGGAAGGGCATCCGCTGTGTAAAACAAATGCTGGATAAGTTGGCGGTTCATTCCGCTGTGCTGACCCCAGATTAATAAAGGGCTGAAAAGAAAATGAATGAGTAATGTACAGATTTCACGCTTTAGAAAGTGTTATTTTAACTCCAAAATGGAGGAAGTCATATGTACACCCAAGGAGTGTTAAGTTAAACTCAAATTGAGTTAAATGTACTCTTGATTTTTTTGCTGTGGGGTTTAATATTCACTGCTGAGAGTGCAAACACCGAAGAGTAATCCATTGATGCGCAACTCTACAAGTCCCAAACCATGCAAGCCAGTGGCGACAGCAGCGAGAAAAAAACTTCACCAATCGCCGTAAGTGAAGGATTAAAAACCTTGAGAGAAACCAGGCTCATTTGGGCACGACCATTTCTCCTGACCAAACATCTTGTGCAGAGCTGCAGTCTAGGCGCTGAAAGCTGGAGATCGCTGGACGTCAGCGAAGACTCTGCTGTCCCTGGAGGTTGCAGGAGTCAGACGCATGCTCTCCACTCCTCCATGACCACCACAGCTGCTACTCAGGAGACAGTTCTGTTCTATGAAGTGTTAATGTATTGAGCTGGCAGTCTTAGTTAATGGTGAACTGTACATTAAACTTAAGTGTGACTTGATTTTTGAAATGTTTTTTTGCATGATCTCATTTTTTCTTCTGTCTTTAGGTGATCACGGATCTGGAGGAGCAGTTGACGCAGCTGACGCAGGAAAACGCGGAGCTGAACCGACAGAACTTCTACCTGTCCAAACAGCTGGACGAGGCCACAGACGAGAACGAGGAGCGCCTGCAGCTCAAGCAGGACGTGGAGCGCCTCAGGAGAGAGGTGGCAGACCGAGAGATGCACCTCAACAACCAGAAACAGGTGACACGGCAACACACACACATACACGTTTGTGTTTGTGTGTGTGGTGATGTGTGTGTGTGTGCATGGTGATGCTTGTATTTGTGCTGATGCATATAGTATGTGTGTGTGATCTCTGTGTGAGTGTTTGTGTGTGTACTGATGCATATGTGTGTGTGATATTTTTTTGAGTGTGTACAGTGATGTATGCGCCTCTTTGTCTCTGTGTGAGTGTGTATGTGTGTGTGGTGATGCATGCGCGTGGGCTGCGTGTGTGTGCGTGTAGGTGTTCAGTGCTGGTTGTTGTGTAACAGTAGCTGCTGGTAATCATAGACTGTGGTAGGAGGCAGTGATGTGTCATCTCCACTGCTGCTCCTCTGCCCTGCCAGCGTTGGACTTCACACACACACACACACACACACGTCTGCTATATTTGGAGACTCCTGCTTTCTTTCGCTCCCGTGTCTTTCTCAAATATCCAGTCTTGCCACATCTGTTGGATACGGGACACTTGGTGACCCGTCGGCTCTCAGAGAATCAATACCAGATTCAGACCTGATAATAAAGACTAAGGGCCCTATCATACACCCGGTGCAATAATGCGCAAGACGTGTTTGGCGTGATTTGTTGCTATATTCAGACCAGCACAACCCTAATTTTTACGTTTTGCAATACGTATTTTAAATAGCAAATACATTTGCTCTACTTTGTGGACTTATGGGTGTGCTGGTCTATCAAGGAGATGCGATGCTATTTTGAGGAACTGAAATAGACCCCACCATTGACCAACTAAAATCTGCTCTAAAGTCCAACGCAGAGATCGTTAGTTATGTGCCTATGCAGATCCAAAGGCTTACACATTGCTTAATACACACAGGATGTACAGAAATTGTACACAAATATCTTTACATACAGTCAGTGGTGTAAAGTAACTAATTAAAAATACTCAAATGACTGTAATTGAGTAGTTTTTCTCAGTTATTGTAATTTACTGAGTAGTTTTATAAATGTGTACTTTTACTTTTCCTTTAATGCGGTATCTGTACTTTTACTCCACTACTTTCTTTCAACCTGCAGTCACTATTTTATTTTTCTTGTCCTGTGATTCCTGTCCAATCAAATCACACATACCGTAGAAGGTAAATCACATCATAATGAACTACCTCAAGAGGTGTGCACTTTATAATCGCAGCAAACTGTTTGGAATATTAAAAGTGTCCATGAAGATGTTCAAAATCTTTATGTGCATTGATCCTGAGACTGGTTGGATGCATGTCACTGATGAGATGACGGATGTTTACTGGCACAGGACGTCAACATGACGTCTGATTGACGTTAAACCCTAACGTCATGGGGACTTTGCATTTTGTTTGAAAATGAAAATCGGGTTGACGTCAGAACTAAACAACAGGCCAATGTCCAACCTAAAACCAACCAAATATTAACGTCTAATGATGTTACAGCTTGACATTGTGTGAATGTTACCCCTATGACATCTAACAAACGTTGGATTTTGGTTGCCGTACCTGATGAATGTGTCAATATTTGACGTCATACATGAGATTTAAGATGAGGTTTAAGATGATGAAACCGGAGCACCCGGAATACGCTTCTATTATGAAAATTAAAAGAAATCACTGAAAATAAAAGTTATATATAGATATAAATATATATATATATATAGATATAGATATACAACCCCAAATCAGAAAAAGTTGTGACAGTATGAAAAACGCAAATAAAAAAAGAAAGTAGTGATTTCTAAATTTACCTTTACGTGTATTTCATTGCAGACAATACTGCAAACATTATTTAGTGTGTTCCTTGTGATTTATATATATATATTTTTTTTTCTTTTAAATAAACACGTATTTAAATTTTGGTTCTTGCAACATGTTTCAAAAAAAGTTAGACAGTAAAGCATTTACCACTTTGTAATGTTGCCATTTCTGTTCACAACACTTAACAGACATTTAGAGAATGAAGACACCAACTGATGAAGTGTTTCGGCTGCAATCCCTCTTTCAGCAGCATCCCCTTTTTGATACAGTCCAATCATGTGCAAGCTCTTTTACTGCAAGATTAATTCAACCCCGGTGTTACAGAGAAAGATACAGGAAGTCACTTTTACCAACAGTGATCAGATTGTATAACCAACATCCTACCAGATGATTTGTGCTGAATTGTAATAGTTATTAGATATGGACAAGTGTTTACTCATTGTTTTTTAGAACTAAGGTGTGCAGTATGAATGGTTTTTTTTTTTTTTTTTTTTATATATACATAACTTATTTGATCTATTTTTAGTACGGAAAGCTCTGCTGTGACATGTGAATTTCCCTTTGGGGATTAATAAAGTCCTATTCTTTCTGCAAGCGAGTCTTAGAGGGGGCAACAATACAGGGTCTTCGTTGTCACATTTTGTGCTTCAAAATGCACCACACATTCTCTGTTGGAGACAGGTCGGGACTGCAGGCAGGCCAGTCAAGTACCTGTATCCTCTTCCTCTGCAGCCAGGACTATGTAATGTGTGCAGAATGTGGTTTTGCATTGTCTTGTTGAAATATACATGGGCGAAACAAAATCAGCATATTGTGCTCCAAAATCTCAGTACTTTTCAGCATTAATGGTGCCATCACAGAAGTGCAAGTTACCTTTGCCAAGGGCACCGACACAGCCCCATACCATGACAGACCCTGGCTTTTGGACTTGTTGCTGGTAACAGTCTGGATGATCCTTTTATTTTTTGGTCCGGAGCACATGGTGTCCATTTCTCCCTAAACAAACCTGAAATACTGATTAATCTGAACACAGTACACATTTCCACTGTATGATGGTCCATCCCAGATGCCTCTGAGCCCAGAGAAGTCAACGGCGCTTCTGGACACTGTTAACATAGGGCTTCCTTTTGGCACAGTACAGTTTTAACTGGCATTTGTGGATGTAACTCCGTATTGTAGTACTTGACAAATTTTGCTGCAGTAGTCTTGAGCCCATGTGGTGATATGGCTTATAAATGAATGAGGATTCTTGATGCAGTGCTGCCTGAGGGATCGGAGATCACCGTTGTTCAGCGTAGGCTTGCACCCTTGTTCTTTACGCACTGGAATTCCTCCAGATTCCTTCAATCTTTTATTAATGTTATTCATGGTTGAAGGTGAAATATTCAAATGTCTTCCTCTCTTTCTTTGAGGAACATTGTTTATAAACACTTCAGTATTAATGGACCCATCACAGAAGTGCAAGTTACCTTTGCCAAGGGCACTGACACAACCCCATACCATGACAGACCCTGGATTTTAGACTTGCTGGTCCATTTCCCCCCAAAAAATACTTGACATACTGATTCATCTGACCACAATACAGGTTTCCACTATGGGATTGTCAATCCCAGATGCTTTCGAGCCCAGAGAAGTTGACACGCTTCTGGACATTGTTAACGTAGGGCTTTCTACAGGGCTCAATCTGATCCGGCACCTCATTTTATCGATCCCCCTCCTCATAGCTTTACTTTCCCGTCCGCTGTTCACTTTCACTTTCTTCCGTGACTCCCCAACCCTCTTCACTTTCGTCCTTTTCCTCCGCCATCCACTGCCCCGCTCTCCACTTTTGTGCGCGACACCTCTCCATCCTCGGGTAACATGCCTGATCTGTTCCGTGACCTCGCAATTCACAAATTAAGCACTGGCTTTCTGTGTGTGTGTGTGTGTGTGTGTGTGTGTGTGTGTGTGTTTGTGTGTGTGTGTGTGTGTGTGTGTGTGTGTGTAGAACATCGAGACGCTGAAGACAACGTGTACGATGCTGGAAGAGCAGGTTATGGAGCTGGAGACTCTGAATGATGAGCTGATGGAGAAGGAGAGGCAGTGGGAGAACTGGAGATCAGCTCTGGATGAGGAGAAAAACCAGGCCGAGCGCAGAGCCAGAGACCTGCAGAGACAGCTGGACAGCGAGAAGCAGAACCGGTACAGCACAACACAACACACACACACACACACACACACATGCAGAGTCCAGTCCTGGCTGTCAGAGCAGGTTTAAATACTGAACTATGGTAAGTCTGTGTCTGCATAGAAAAACAAATCACACACACACATAAACAAACAAACACACACACACACATGCAGAGTCCAGTACTGGCTGTCAGAAGAGGTTCTTCAAACTTATTTAGAACAATTGTTAGACACAAACACTGTTTAGAACAATTGCAAATAAATATTTCTAAAAATGTTGGACATGTATAAGTCAACAAAATGAGCTATTAAGTTTGTTAAAGCTGTTTATTTTATTCTAACGGTCCACAGGGCCAGAAGTGCCTGTAGTTATATAAGCGTTATGTAATGAGTGTTAAGTATAGAGACAGAAACACTGAGGTAAGAGCCTGATACTGCGCTGCTCCAGTATTTTATTGTTTGATAACTCTTTCTCTCTGCTTTTCTCAGACTGCGTGCAGAACAGAGAAACTCCGAGTCTCGGCAGGCCGTGGAGCTGGCGGTGAAAGAGCACAAAGCTGAAATCCTGGTGCTGCAGCAGGCGCTCAAAGACCAGAAGCTCAAGGCTGAGGGTCTTTCTGATACTGTGAGTGTGGAGGGAAACATCTGCTTAAAGGGCTCCAATGGTGTATATGCACACACTTTTCTTTTTCAGCCAGCCAGCCTAAGTGCTTCCGGTGAACTGTTGCGTCTTTACAAAATCGCTTTCTAGTATATACTGTATCATATGGGGCATCATTGTAGCGCAGTGGGAAGCACGGCTGGGTCAGTTGGCATTTTTGTGTGGAATTTGCATGTTCTCCCCGTGTTCAGGTGGGTTTCCTCCGGGTGCTCCGGTTTCCCCCACAAGTCCAAAGACATGCGCTATAGGTGAATTGGGTAAGCTAAATTGTCCGTAGTGTTTGAGTGTGAATGAGTGTGTATGGGTGTTTCCCAGTGATGGGTTGCGGTTGGAAGGGCATCCGCTGCGTAAAAACATATGCTGGAATAGTTGGTGGTTCATTCTGCTGCGGCGACCCCTGATTAATAAAGAGACTAAGCCAAAAAGAAAATGAATAAATGAATGTATATATATAGCCACCTTAAGAAATTATTATTTTTGCTTGGCTACAGAACAAAACCACTGTTGTCCAATTGATTGCCTAATAATCTAATTAAGCCTTTAAGTTTCACTTTGAGCTGAATACTAAAATCTTGCAAAATAACTAATCAAATATTATGTGCTGTCATCATGGCAAAGACAAAACAAATTAGTCATTAAAAGTAAGCATTTATGTTTCAAATAGTGTACAAACTTATTGAACCTTGATATTTGAATGATGTGTTGTTGACGCAGTACATTTTGATGTCTGACTGAACTGTATATTGACTGTATTGATCAGCTGGGCGATCTGGAGAAGAAGCACGGCATGCTGGAGATGAACGCCCGCAGCCTGCAGCAGAAGCTGGAGACAGAGAGAGAGATGAAGCAGAGACTCATGGACGAGGTGCTTCACTTTATCAACACTCAAAACTAGACATACGCCCATATTCAATCATTCAATATAGCGTGATGATGAATATGTACAATATAGATCCTCTGGGCACTTCAAAATACCTTGAATAACTATTTATTATCGAAAATCACCTGCACCAAGTTAATGACGTAGGAGCAGTTGAGGTGACCTATCAGCCCGAATAAACATACACTACCTGACATTGTCTTGTCGTGGATCCCAGTTGTAAGAGCAACAGATAATAACTTGACTTCTAGTTGATCATTTGGAAAAGTGGCAGAAGGTCGATTTTTTTCTGATGAATCATCTGTTGAACTGCATCCCAATCATCACCAATACTGCAGAAGACCTACTGGAACCCACATGGGGCCAAGATTCTCTCAGATATCAGTCAAGTTTGGTGAAGGACAAATCATGGTTTGGGGTTACATTCAGTATGGGGGCGTGTAAGAGATCTGCAGAGTGAAAGTGGCAACATCAACAGCCTGAGGTATCAAGACATTTGTGCTGCCCATTACATTACAAACCACAGGAGAGGGTGAATTCTTTAGCAGGAGAGCGCTCCTTCTCATACTTCAGCCTCCACATCAAAGTTCCTGAAAGCAAAGAAGGTCAAGGTGCTCCAGGATTGGCCAGCCCAGCCACCAGACATGAACATTATTGAGCATGTCTGGGGTAAGATGGAGGAGGTATTGAAGATGAATCCAAAGAATCTTGATGAACTCTGGGAGTCCTGCAAGAACGCTTTCTTTGCCATTCCAGATGACTTTATTAATAAGTGATTTGAGTCATTGCAGAGATGTATGGATGCAGTCCTCCAAGCTCATGGAGTCACACACAATATTCATTCTGTTTTCCACTGCAGCATGACTTTATATTCTATACTGGACATTATTTATGTTAAGTGACAAGACTTTTGCCTAAGCAAAGTCAGACCTTTCTGTCCTAATTAAATAATTCAAAATCAAGGCATGATCATATTTTATTTTGGTAAAATTAGCATAATCTAGAGGCCTTTGCCTTTCATATAAGCCACTTTTGATACCAAATGATCATCTAGAAGCTAAGTTATTATTTGTTGTTGCTAAAACTTGAATAGGCGACAAGACTTTTGTCAGCTAGTGTATAGTTTTACGACAGAACTTTGTATTCAGTGTGTGTGTGTGTGTTTCTCAGCAAGCCAAACTGCAGCAGCAGCTGGACATGCAGAAGAGCCACATCTTCAGACTGACTCAAGGACTGCAGGACGCGCTGGACCAGACGGACCTGCTGAAGACAGAGCGCACAGACCTGGAGTACCAGCTGGAAAACATACAGGTTTGTAGAAGAAACCGTTTAGCACCCGTGATGAATTCACAATGGACTCTTTTTCACATTTCCGGGTTTCTCAGCTACAAAAGCGCAGTGAATAGGTGTATATGGGTGTAATGCAGTGAATGTTTTTTTGACTATCCTATTTGTGAAATAATAAAAGAAAAATGACATAATGGTGTTATTAAGGTTTTCAGAAAAAGAAAATAATAGTGTGAGACTGATAACAGCAGCTCGTCAAATGTACTGCCTGGCCCCCATACACTCTGCATTATATATGCCTCGCACAATTTGATGTAAAGATGATATAAAACATGCATAAATACATATTAACTCTTATACATTTAAAAAAAATATATATATTAATAACTTTGAGGGATTTTAGATTCTGATGGCTGTTAAACGTGCCATAACAGTCTTGTGAAAATTACTGCATTCATTGTTTGCATTCAATTCTTAAAGGGATAGTTCACCCTAAAATGAAAATGCACTGACTATTATTTAGCCTCAAGTGGTTTCAGCCCTTTGAGAGCTTCTTTTTTTCTGTTGAACTCTAAAGAAGATATTTTCTCGAAAGCTAAAAACCGGTAACTATTGACTTCCATTGTAGGCAGATCAAATACTATGGAGGTCAATGGTTACAGGTTACAAAATAAAGAAGCCTATAAAGGTTTGGAACATGTAAAGGAGAATAAACGATGACAGAATTGTCATTTTGGGGTGAGCTGTCTCTTTAACTTTCCAATAATGAATGAAATTGAACAATGCAATGTTTTGAATGTTAACAACAAAAATAAAATCTGTTCATGTTATGCAGGGATTATATCTCTTCAAAAAAGAGTTTTTTAAATGGATTATCTGAGTTTTTGTCTTGTTTCTAGTCTAAATATCTATAAATATTAAATCAAGAAGCAATTTCTCGACAAGAAAGAGATTGTTTTTACAAATAATATTGTTTTCCTTAAAACAAGCTAAACTATATGCCAATGAGGTCCTTTCAAACTAAAAAGAAGATTTAGTTTTATGCTAACCCCCCTGGCAGATTATTGTTTTAAAGAAAAGCTCACTAAGTTTTGACTTATTATTTCTGTAATTGACTTATTATACATTGTAATTGATCTGTCATATTGAGAGAGTGATATTTGAGAGTTTAACATCTTGTTTATCACTCTTTATTTAAGTCACTTCCAAAACTGCTTTTAAATTGGTACAGAAATAACAGTATTTTTATTTCCAGATATGATAACTGTCTGTGACATAAACAAGATAAACAGGCAACACTGAACTGACATCAATGCCGCATAACACCCACTGCTTACAGGCTATTCTTAGAAAGGATTGTATTTGCTGCACTGTATCGTAGTATATCAGTAATACTACAATAACACAGATGCAAGGTTTGTTTTTTTTACTAATTTCTAATATTTCTAATTTTATTTTTTTTTTTTATATGTTGCTATTCTGGCATTTCTGTGTGGAGTTTGAGTCTTGTCCGCATGTCAGCCTTGGTTTCCTCTGGGTGCTCCGGTTTCCCCAAAAACAATTCAATTCAATTCAATTCATCTTTATTTGTATAGCGCTTATACAATGTAGATTGTGTCAAAGCAGCTTCACATGGAAGTTTATAGTGAATTGAAACAGTGTCAGTTCAGTTTTCAGTGTTTAAGTTCAGTTCAGTTTAGCTCAGTTCAGTGTGGTTTAATAATCACTACTGAGAGTCCAAACACTGAGGAGCAATTCCATCAATGCGCAGCTCTACAGATCCCGAACCATGCAAGCCAGTGGCGACAGCGGCAAGGAAAAAACTTCACCAATTGGCGAAAGTGAAGAATTTAAAAAACCTCGAGAGAAACCAGGCTCAGTTGGGCACGACCATTTCTCCTATGGCCGAACGTCTTGTGCAGAGCTGCAGTCTAGGCGCAGTAGCTGTCCTTGGAGCATCACAGGAATCAGTCTCATGCTCTCCATCATGACCACCACAGCAGCAGCTCAGGATACGGCCTGGTCCGGAAACCTTGGGATCGTCTCGTCGCTGGTCTTGGATCGCATCAGTGGCACTGCATAGTCTGAGGGTCTCGAGATGAGTACCCCCAGGTGGAAATACAGAATAAGGAGAATAATTAGCGTAGCTGCTGTTCATAGTGTATATAAACAAGAAGCAAAATCGTGTGTGGGGCACATCATGCGTCATACCGCTATGTAATGCACTGAGTGTATGCTTTGCTAAAAAGATAGGTCTTTAATCTAGTTTTGAAGAGTGAGAGTGTGTCTGAGCCTCAGACATTATCAGGAAGGCTATTCCAGAGTTTAGGGGCCATAAATGAGAAGGCTTGACCTCCTTTACTCGATTTAGCTATTCTAGGTACTACAAGAAGCCCTGAGTTTTGAGATCTTAAAGAGCGGGTTGGATTGTAGCGAGACAAGAGGTTGGTTAGATAAACAGGAGCTAGACTATTTAAGGCTTTTTAGGTAAGAAGCAATATTTTAAATTCAATACGAAACTTAATAGGCAGCCAGTGTAAGGAGGATAAAATTGGGGTGATATGATCATATTTTCTAGACCTGGTAAGAACTCTGGCAGCTGCATTTTGTATTAGCTGAAGTTTGTTAATAGAGGATGCTGGGCAACCAGCAAACAGAGCATTACAGTAATCCAGCCTAGAAGTCATGAAAGCATGAACTAGCTTTTCTGCATCTGAGATGGATAGCATACTTCGCAATTTAGCAATATTTCTTAGATGAAAGAAGGCAGTTTTTGTGACATGGGATATGTGATTTTCAAAAGTTAAATTGCTGTCTAATATGACACCCAAAAACACAAACACATGTGGTACAGGTGAATTGAATAAGCTAAATTGGCATTGGTGTATGTGTGTGAATGCAAAAGTGTATGGGTGTTTCCCAGTGATGGGTTGCTGGATAATTTGGTGGTTCATTCCGCTGTTAGGGACCCCTGATTAATAAAGGAACTAAGCTGAAAAGAAAATGAATGAATGTTGCTATACCTGCTAATTTAATAATACAAAAGGTAGAAAGCTATTTCACATTCATAGTAATTTACCAATTATTTATTTGTTTTGAAATATTTAAATGTTCTACCTAATAATTTAGTTTTATAATAATTTTTTATAATTAATTTTAATTAATAAAAAAACATAAAAGCATATTTTAAATTGTTGCAAGAACAGTAGTATTCCATTGCAAAGCATTCTGAGGTGTCTAAGGTGTGTTATAAATAATACTAATACTACTCCTAATAATGATTATACATACTGCTACTTAATAATATATTATATCATTAAATTTAAATAATTTTATACAGCATGTTAAAGTAACATATATAAAATGTATATACAAAATATTTTATATAATATTCATTCATTCATTTTCTTTTCGGCTTAGTCCTTTTATTAATCAGGGGTCTCCACAGCGGAATAAACCTCCAACTTATCCAGCATATGTTTTACGCAGCGGATGCCCTTCCAGCTGCAACCCATTACTGGGAAACACCCATACACTCTCATTCACACTCATGCACTACGAACAATTTAAGCTTACCCAATTCACCTGTACAGCATGTCTTTGTTCTTGTGGGAGAAACCGGAGCACCCGGAGAAAACCCATGCGAACACAGGGAGAACATGCAAACTCCACACAGAAATGCCAACTGACCCAGCCGAGGCTTGAACCAGCGACCTTCTTGCTGTGAGGCGACAGCGATACCCACTGCTACGCTAAATTGTCAGCAGTGTATGTGTGTGAATGAGTATGTATGGGTGTTTCCGAGTGATGGGTTGCAGCTGGAAATGCATCCGCTGCGTATAACATATGGTGGATAAGTCGGTGGTTCATTCCGCTGTGGCGACCCCAGATTAATAAAGGGACTAAGCCGAAAAGAAAATGAATGAATGAATGAATGAATGAATGAATGAATGATGCTGAAAATGCTCAATTCTATACCATATAATGTTGGAGGTGTTCTAAATGCACTCAATGTTCCCTTCACAGGCGGCGTATTCTCACGAGAAGGTGAAGATGGAGGGGACGATCACCCAGCAGACCAAGCTCATAGACTTCCTGCAGGCCAAGGTAGAGCACCCCTCTAAGAAGAAAAAGGTCAGAGTCATCTGTAAATTCACTTCACTAACTAATCTGACTAACTGCTTGCTGAGCTGCGCATTAGCTGTCCCTCCAGTTACATATGCAAATAACCATATACTAACTGCGTCAACCAAATCAGAACGCTCATATCTATCTAGCCCTTCAACCAGTCAGAATGGTCGTATCTGTCTTGCCCCAACCAATCAGAATGCTTGTGTTGTATTCGTCTAACCTTTCAGCCAATCAGAACACTTTGATCTCTTCAGCCCATCAACCAGTCAGAACGCTCGTATCTATCCAGCCCCAACCAATCAGAATGCTTGTACTGTATCCGTCTAACCTTTCAGCCAATCATAAATTTCATCTGTCCAGCCCTTCAGCCAATTAGAACGCTTATGTCCTTCTAGTCCTTCAGCCAATCAGAACACTTTCATCTGTCCAGCCTTTCAACCAATAAAAAACGATTGGTTCCATCCAGCCCCAACCAATCAGAATGCTTGTATTGTATCTGTCTAACCTTTCAGCTAATTAGACCTTTCATTTGTCCAGCCCTTCAGCCAATCAGAACTCTTTCATCTGTCCAGCCCTTCAATCAATTAAAATGCTCGGTTCTATCCAGCCCCAACCAATCAGAATGTTTGTCCTGTATCCGTCCAACCTTTCAGCCAATCAGAACACTTTCATCTGTCCAGCCCTTCAACCAATCAAAACGATCGGTTCTCTCCAGACCCTAATTAATCAGAATGCTTGTACTATATCCGTCTAACCTTTTAGCCAATCATAACTTTAATCTGTCCAGCCCTTCAGCCAATAAGAACTTTCACCTGTCCAGCTCTTTAACCAATCAGAACGCTCCGGCGTATCCAGTTTTAACCAATGAGAATGCTTGTATTGTATCCGTCCAACCTTTTAACCAATCAGAACACTTTGATCTGTTTAGGCCTTCAACCAATCACAACGCTCGGTTCTTTCCAGCCCCAACCAATCAGAATGCTTGTCCTGTATCAGTCCAACCTTTCAGCCATCTGTCCAGTCCTTCAGCCAATTAGAACGCTTATATCTTTCCAGTCCTTTAGCCTATCAGAACACTTTCATCTGTCCAGCCCTTCAACCACTCAGAATGCTTGTATTGTATATGTCTAACCTTTTAGCCAATCAGAACACTTTAATCTGTTCAGCCCTTCAACCAATCAGAACGCTCAGTTCTATCCAGCCCCAACCAATCAAAATGCTTGTAATTCATTACAGATAGAAACCACAAGCAACCCTCTAACAACCATCAAGAACACCCTAGCAACAAAATATCAACAAAAGAATATCATAGCAACCACTTAGAACACCAACAACCTATCACGTAGCAACTTCATGCAATATGCTAGTACCCACCTACATCATCTAAACTCCCTCATCCAAAAGGACGCATGTAAAAGGCAGGTAAAAACTGACGAGGGTCTGCTTATGATGGGATTGTTCCACATCTCAGTGTAAGAGTAAAGTGAACGTGAGCCTGGGCGATTCACTGGCTCTGGTGTTGTGGGTGCAGGGGCTGTTTGGCGGCCGGCGGCGGGAGGATCTGCTGGCGGCGCTGGCGACTCAGGGACAGACACAGGTGCCCGTGGTGCCCGCCGCCTCTCCTGTGCCCCTGCAGTACAGCGACCTGAAGTCGGCACTGGATAAAGAGCGAGCCCGATGCTCCGAGCTGGAGGACGCACTGCAGAAAACACGCCTGGAGCTCAGAGAAGGTGCAAACAATTTTTGTAAAGTCAACATAAAATCAGAATTGACTGTCTAATTTGCTAGGGTGTATATTGTTATGCCGCCTTTACACTGCACACGACAAACGACAAGCGACAGACCGGAAGTCATTCATTTACAATGGAGATTAGTCCGGGAGCTGCGTGGAATTCCTATCATCTCCGTATATGGAAAAATTGGATCCAATTTGAGCTGCAGATCCGGTAAAATATTTCAACTCCTGCAACTAGACCGTATGCGACTGGCATATGCGACCGGCGTATGCGACTGGTGATGTATTCCAGTGTTGTCCAGGCAGGTCTGTGTGCTCGTTGCACTCCTTGATTTTGGACACCGTGAGAATCAGCTTCTCTTCCATGATGCATGACAAAACTAAAAATTCTGTGCGACTGCCACAAGGGGGCGTATTCTGACAGTCGTGTCCTTATGTCGTGTGTAGTGGAAAGCCGGCATTAGTCTCAAGTCGAGCAGTTAATTCATGCAAGTTAATCCACTGAAAAAAGTGTTTTGGTATCTTTAAAGGGGACCTATTGTGCCCCTTTTCACAAGATGTAAAATAAGCCTCTGATGTGAGTGTGTGTGTGATGTTTCAGCTCAAAATACCACACAAATGATGTTTTACAACTCTCTGAAACTGACCCTTTTAAGCTTAGATCCTAAGTGTCTTGTTTTGGTGACTGACGCTTTAAATTCAATTGAGGTTGTGAGCTACAGATGCTTGTGTGTCAGCATAGTGGCAGATTTAAAAACAAGACTAACATCCCATGGGCGGAGCTAGGGGTGGGGCCACAGAGGCACAGGCCCCCGTTTAAATGGGTTTGGCCCTTCTCCTCTAAGTCATTGCTGATTTATATCACAGCTCGGACACAAAGATGTGCTTTAACATATGTCAAACGCCGATAATACCTGTTACTTCAGCTATTTTTCTTGTATGACAAGTGCTTAATCCCTGCAGATCGACTGGCTTGTTCCGAAACAGGAATTAAACTTGTTACAAGGTTGCTTGTACGGTTCGCTTTTAAAACGGGCCAAAACTGATGGTCATATGCGACTGAACATATCATTCGTTGATCAGAGTTACAAGGTTTATTTTCCGCGATTCCGCTCATAAATGCGTTATGTTAAATGACTATTTTGAGAGGTAATGCCAACGGTAAAGGTGCGTTTCATGGCGAAATCGAAAGTGAAAGTAAAGACGACTTCTGTGCTGTCATTTACGGTTTAAAACAGACACTTTCTGTTTAAAATTACTGTGCTTTTTTATCACTATGTGAAGTTTATTTATAAACTAATTTCGAGAGGATCACGTGATTATGATTGAACACGGCTGGTCATACATTAACCATGTATGACCAACCAATCAGACGATTTCTAACCCACTATAAAAAGCCAGAGTTTCTTACTACAGTCATCTTCGTTTGAAGAATCCCCCCTTCCACCCCTACTCCTCCTCTTTTCCTTTCATAGGGCGGCACGGTGGCCCAGTGACTAGAACTGCGGCCTCACAGCAAGAACGTCACCGGTTCAAGTCCTTTAACAGACTGGCTGTCGTTTCTGTGTGAAGTTAGCATGTTCTTCCCGTGCTTTTGTGGGTTTCCCCCGGGTTCTCCGGTTTCCTCCCACGTTCCAAAAACATGCACTACAAGTTAATTGAACAATGTAGATTTAACACTAGTCAAACTTTTATCCATTAGCATATCTCTCCGTAACGACTATTTTCTGTCATCAACTCTTACAAATAGGGGGAGTTCTCGAGATCTACCTGAGCTCAAAGCTCCCCTCTCGCCCTGCAAACGGGAGGGAGCCCAGGGCTCAAGGACCTTTTGGGCTCAGGGCTCTCTCCCGGGACAGCATGCCAAACTTGCTTATAATCAATCATCAGCTAAGTGTGAACTCTTGAAAAGAAGGTTACAGAACGATTGTGAGGGCAAATCTGTCAAAACGACGGACATCATTTACCAAACATGACCTGATATCTGATATCTATGACAAACATCCCGTCTAAAAAAAAAAAAAGTGCATTTTTAAATAGCTGTGTCGTGCATGACATTTACCATGTGATAGCTGTGCATCAGGTTAAGACTGAACACACTTGAACATGTTCTTCACAGTCAGAGATGAAGCCAAAATACAGAGTTAGTTATTTCAGTTTGGTGAACTAATATCCACACGTTCCAGTTTATGCACTTTATTAAAGAACAGTGAACTGATCATTTTTTAAAGGGATAGTTCACCCAAAATGAAAAAAAAACCTCTCCAATTTACTGAAGATTCCTGAAAACCTGTAACCATTGACTTAGTAGGAAAAACAAATAATAGGGAAGTCAATGGTTACTTCTAAAGAATCTGTGCGTCCAGAACCAACAACATCTGTCAGATCTCTGCAGGGACACCACTAGCTATGTTCCAAAATGTGCATAAACTTTATGCGCAAAACTGGATTATTGCATTAAAGTTATGCGAGAAAAGCAGCGTTTCCATCCAACGAGTTGAATCGAACACAATCGTCACTTCCTGATTAACTGGCGCCAAATATCAAGAGTAAAAACTGAAATTGCTGCGATAAGAGAAGCTGCGTGAATCTTTTCTTCATCTAATAAATGACTTGCGCCTCAGAAGGCAATCCTAACACGCAGTGAACGCACGGTGGCGTTTGAAGGTGTCAGACGCGGAGCACAGACGCTCTCGATTCTGAATGTCATTATAACATAGTAACACTAATACTTAAATGGTAAGGCGTTTTAGAATGACCAACACAACATTTCAGATGTGCTCAGCCTGCTGGTTTGTTCATTTACACACATTTTTATTATCACATGATCTCTTATAGCAAAATCACATGACCTTTTTTAATGCGCATAATGGAATTTGTGCAGCAAAAGTGTTTCCATTGTAGTTTATGCGCATCTTTTCTTATCGAATAAAAGGTTTATCCTACTCAGTTATGCACATATGTTTTTTATGTGCATTTTCAAAATGTATGCGCATCATGGCGTTTCCATCAACTGTTTTTTTATGCGCATATCCAAAATGTGCATAAAATAGGTGGATTGAAACATTGCTACTGTATGTCCTTTGCTTTCACTGCCTAGGTACACTACAAAAAAAGAGAAATGTACCAAAATGTACCAGTTATAACAGTTACTTTTTAGCATGTGGGATTGAAGATAGCTTGAATGCTTAGCATAAAACTAAACCAATGAAACAGCTTCTTTAGAATATGCAAGTATTTTTTCTTCATCTAATGAATGCTAGAGGAAAAATATTTGTTTGTCATGAGAATCAGTTTTTAAAAATAATAAAAAAAATAATGACAAAACCTACAATCTTGCTCAAAGACAAATGCAGCTTCTCCTGTAAGATTGAAATGATCTTGGAGAGTATGATATAGATGAATATATTGTTTCTGACTGATAATATGTTAACTAACCCCATCTTACAACACTCCCTAGTCATCCATGTTTTTTGACGCAACTATTTTCTTTCTCACAGAAATGCTGCAGGTAAAATGATGATATTTTGATATTTCTGCTATTTGCAGATGTAAAATTAACCTCTAAAAAGATATAATAGGCCTATATATAGACCTTTTTCTTGGCTGCTACTATAGATATATACACTCGATATTACACTGGGACCCTGAGCATGCGTCAATAGCGCCACCACATTGGTACAGTGCTCCTAAGACAATCGTCATTCAACCGCACTAGTCAAGACAGTGTGCCAATGTGAAGATGCTGGACTTTAGCGCTGTGTATGGGTGTAGTAACGAGCAAACAAAAAAAACAAAGCACAAAGTCATCACATTTCATAGGTAAGATTTAGTTTTTTATGTTATGAACTTTTGTGCCTAACAAGTAATGTTATTGATGATTATACAGGGTCTTACCCCTGCTGAAAAAAACAGCATATGCTGGTAAGGTATGTTTTGATGCTGGTATGCTGGTTTCAATGCTGGTCTTGCTGGTTTTAATGCTGGTTTTGCTGGTTTTAATGCTGGTCTCAATGCTGGTCTTACTGGTTTTAATGCTGGTCTTGCTGGTCTCAATGCTGGTCTCAATGCTGGTCAAGACCAGCATTTAGGCCAGCAAGACCAGCATTGAGACCAGCACTGAAACCAGCATCAAGACCAGCAAAGCCAGCATCAAGATCAGCAAAACCAGCATTGAAACCAGCAATCCCAGTACTGAAACCAGCAAGACCAGCATACCAGCATCAAAACATACCTTACCAGCATATGCTGTTTTTTTTCAGCAGGGACTGCAGTGACCATAAGGCAAAGTAGCACCAGCTCGCATTAAATTCTAAGCTTATGCTAGTTTTGTTGAATAAAATAAGCAAACAATGTTATGAAATATGACAAGAAGACGCAGCGCTGCCAGAAACTTGTATTATTGTCAGCTAAGTGAACGAGTCGTTCATAACGAAGATTCATTCACAAACGAATCGCTCCCTCCGTCAGAATGAGAAGTGAAAGTAGGAGAGGGGGTGTGTTTCAGGACATGGATTAGATCCAATTAAACAGGGAAGGAGGGTAGTGCATTTCCATGCACACAAACACTCACTCTTTGTCATGTATGCCCGTGCGCTCACATCCATCAATGCAGAAAAGTGATGTAAAATTATAATATTTCGTAATTTAAAAAAATATTTGCATACGGACCACCGGGGAAAACTCCTGATCATAGATATATCTGTATATGTGTATCTCTATGGCTTTGGATGGCCACAGTCCTCCACTTCACCTTGGTCCTGCATTCATTTCAAAGGAGCGCTACCCTGTACTAAAATGGCGGCTCTATTGACGCATTGCTTCTATTCAATTCAATTCATCTTTATTTGTATAGCGCTTATACAATGTAAATTGTGTCAAAGCAGCTTCACATGGAAGTTTATAGTGAATTGAAACAGTGTCAGTTCAGTTTTCAGTGTTTAAGTTCAGTTTAGTTTAGCTCAGTTCAGTGTGGTTTAATAATCACTACTGAGAGTCCAAACACTGAGGAGCAATTCCATCGATGCGCAGCTCTACAGATCCTGAACCATGCAAGCCAGTGGCGACAGCGGCGAGGACAAAACTTCACCAATTGGCGAAAGTGAAGAATTAAAAAAAACCTCGAGAGAAACCAGGCTCAGTTGGGCAAGACCATTTCTCCTATGGTCAAACGTCTTGTGCAGGGCTGCAGTCTAGGCACAGTAGCTAAGACTTCTAATAGACAACAGTAGGGTAGGCGACATTTAATGTATATATATATATATATATATATATATATATATGGCCTGCTACATGGAGGGCGCCATAGCGACCAGCGTCTTCTGGTAGAATGTTTAGAACTTCCTTTTACAGTGTTTACAACTGGTATTTTGCGGTCCGAAAAATGGGTTTCAATAGCGTTTTGGGTGGATTACGGAGTGTTTTTTTGACACACAACTTTGAAAGGTGTGTGTTAAAGTCGTTATCTGTCAGATGTGGTTCAAGCGCGAGAGAAAAACGTTCCCCTAGTTCACGTGTCTGCCATCAGAAATCCAGTGTGTGTGTGCGTGTTTCCCTGGCCTGTCAGCTGTTAACTCAGCGGCTCTTCAACACACACGCACACGCACGCAATACTTCACTGCATCATAGAGCAAACCAGATTACTGGCATGAAACTTAACAGGTGTATTACACCTGTTACACCGTGTTTAAGTCATGCAATTTACAAAAATGACCAATAAAATTATGTTACTCATACTGGCTGATTTGCTGTTCATTCTAATCGCGAGCCGTTTTTGTTTCATTTAGTGTGTAGTATTTACCACGGTGTGTGTTTTGCTGTCATTTCAAAACGTTACTTTATTTTCACTGTCACAGTTATTAAATCAGTGTGTCAGTGGGACAGTACAGTAGGCTACGTGTGTGTGTCAAACATTTTGGTGAACTATATTTGTTTGGGTTGGTTATATATTTGAAAAAAAGAGAAACTGTTGACTTTAGCGATGACAAGGCTTCATTTAAACTGCAGAAGATGCCGTCCGACAACGAGGGAAAAATGCAGCAGTTGTTTTCCATCCTATTAGATCACATTTTTTTAAATGATCAGTCCAGGAGGTGGCGCTGATCGACAACAGTATTAGTTTAAAGATGATAAAAGCAGGAAAAATAGATTAAAACTATCGTTTCAAAGCTGTCCGAATGCGACTGTTTACAAGCATCAGCTGCCGACCGGAAGTTCTTAGCATTCTTTTTGCGCATACACGCAAAGCATATTGGGTAGTTTTCTGTTCTAAGAAAAAGGTCTATAATTTACACTGTATTTTAATAGGACAAAAAGAGTTATATGTTTCAGACATATAGTGCACCAATTGAATAACTTGGCCTCCCTCTGTAAACTGTGGCCCCACCTTGGCCCCTGCCTTTAAAAATTCCTAGATCCTCCACTGTAACATCCTATGCTAATGAGGGAGAGATGGTCACTAGTGGGTGGGGTTTTCCCCCTCTGATGACACGTACAAATAGAGATTGTCAATCAAAGTGTGTCTGCTTATCTTATCTGCTTGTAAATCAAAGTATTTCTTAAGTCTTATCAAGTGTGATTATAACAAACAATGAATAAATTTTTACTATTACTAGCTGATTATATTTGTTACCACACAACTGTGTTTAAACTCCTTATAAAAGTGATTTTTGCATAATAGGTCCTCTTTAAATCAATGTTTGAGCATCTGGTCCATGAGTCTGACAGTATGTTCTCCGCTCTGCAGTTCAGTTTAATAAAGCTCTGGAGCACAGCTCTTCTCCAGCCACTCCAGGTTTGGCCCGTCAGCAGCTCATGATGTCCACCAAGTCCAACAAGTCTCCAGAGCACCAGCCCAGCGGCGGCCTGATGTCCTCAAACTCCAGCCGGGGCCGCAAAGACAACGCCAATCCTGAAGGTCAGAGTGGAAACACACAGACTTTTTCAATATTCACAACAAAACTACGGCCCCATTTACACTAACACATTTTAGTTTTAAAACGCATAGGTTTTGCTACGGTTACGCTGTCCATCCACACTACCACAGAGTTTTCAAGCGTCAAAAACTAAGCATTTTGAAAACGCTAAAGAGGCCATTTTTATTTTAAAACGCTGCTGCTCTGTGTCAGTGTGGATGAGGGAAAACGAAGACATCTGAAAGCGAAGGCGTGGCTGCATCTGATTGGGGCTTTTCCCTCAATATTAAGTAGCCCACACAAAAGTTCAGACTTCACAAGTTTGATATGAAAAACAAACTCCTGCAGACACGTCGGGTAAATCTTCAAAGGGAACAATGTATTTTATAACCTCATTCACATTAGCCTGGATACGCTGTTTCACGTTCTTAACAATAAAATAAAAACATGATATGAGGAACTGCCTATTTTCATATTAATAATAGCAACTTAACAGACACCAAAAATGTTGAGACGTCGTGTAGCTACATATACATGACCGTCATCTTCACTGTATGCATATTTAACAAAACCAAGCCTGTAACAAAACTGCCTTCTTGACAAGATGAATTAAATATCACGTTTAATAAATATAGTGAGATGAGATCCAGTAGTTGGTTCTTGATGAACCGTCTGACGTGCACAACTTTTACCTGGGGAGTTCTGCTCAAAGCACCCGCTGACTGCCTGGAGCTTAGACGTGTGCATACGCTGCAGTGCATGACAGAGTATGTGTGTGGTCACGTGATGTGCGTTTTCAGTGGTATAGTGGGGACGGAGAGCTGTTTAGAAACGCGGACGTTGATCGTTTTCTAAGGAAGTCCTACATTTTCTAAGGAGGCCATGCATTAAAATAATTTTTCTTTCCTGTTTTGTCATGATCACGACTTAATTATCTCGTAATCTCAACATAACAAAAAGTTGATTTCTCGTGATCTCAACATAACAAAAAGTTGATTTCTCGTGATCTCGACATAACAAAAAGTTGATTTCTCGTGATCTCGACTTATTTTTCCTGTGATCTCGACATAACAAAAAGTTGATTTCTCGTGACCACGATTTATTTTTCTCGTGATCTCGACATAACAGAAAGTTGATTTCTCATGATCAAGACTTGATTATCACGTGATCTCGACATAACAAAAAGTTGATTTCTTGTGATCACGACTTATTTTTCTCGTGATCTGGACATAACAAAAAGTAGATTTCTCGTGATCACGACTTATTTTTCTCGTAATCTCGACATAAAAAAGTAGATTTCTCGTGATCACGACTTAATTATCACATGATCTCGACATAACAAAAAGTTGATTTCTCGTGATCATGACTTATTTTTCTCGTGATCTGGACATAACAAAAAGTTGATTTCTCATGATCACGACTTATTTTTCTTGTGATCTCGACATAACAAAAAGTTGATTTCTCGTGACCACGATTTATTTTTCTTGTAATCTCGACATTACAGAAAACTAATTTGTCGTGATCACAACTTATTTTTCTCGTAATCTCGACATAACAAAAAGTTGATTTCTCGTGATCACAACTTATTTTTCTCGTAATCTCGACATAACAAAAAGTTGATTTCTCGTGATCACAACTTATTTTTCTTGTGATCTGGACATAACAAAAAGTTGATTTCTCATGGTCACGACTTAATAATCACGTGATCTCGACATAACAAAAAATTTATTTCTTGTGATCACGACTTATTTTTCTCGTAATCTCGACATAAAAAAGTAGATTTCTCGTGATCACGACTTATTTTTCTCGTGATCTGGACATAACAAAAAGTTGATTTCTCGTGATCTCGACATAACAAAAAGTTGATTTCTCGTGATCACGACTAATTTTTCTCGTGATGTCGACATAACAAAGTTGATTTCTCGTGATCACAACTTATTTTTCTTGTGATCTCGACATAACAAAGTTGATTTCTCGTGATCACGACTTATTTTTCTCGTGATCTCGACATAACAGAAAGTTTATTTCTCGTGATCTCAACATAACAAAAAGTTGATTTCTCGTGATCACAACTTATTTTTCTTGTGATCTCGACATAACAAAAAGTTGATTTCTCATGATCACGACTTATTTTTCTCGTGATCTCGACATAACAAAAAAGTTGATTTCTCGTGATCACGACTTATTTTTCTTGTGATCTCGACATAACAAAAAAGTTGATTTCTCGTGATCACGGCTTAATTATCATGTGATCTCGACATAACAAAAAGTTGATTTCTTGTG
>CAIGQZ010032119.1:172115-206530 GCA_903798205.1 Danio tinwini | reverse complement strand
ACATCTGCTGTTAAAAACTAGCCTAGAGCGCTGTCTGCTGTTAAAAAATAGCATAGAGCGCCATATGCTGTTAAAAACTAGCCTAGAGCACATCTACTGGTAAAAACTAGCCTAGAGCGCCATCTGCTGTTAAAAACTAGCCTAGAACACCATCTACTGTTAAAAACTAACCTAGTCTGCTGTTAAAAACTAGCCTAGAGCACATCTACTGTTAAAAACTAGCATAGAGTGCCATATACTGCTAAAAACTAGCTTAGAGCACATCTGCTGCTTAAAGTGTCATCTACTGATACAAACTAGCATAGATCACAATCTACTGTTAAAAACTAGCCTAGAGCACCGTCTGCTGTTAAAATAGCCAGATCAGTCTGCTGATCAAATAACTAGCCTAGATTGTAGTCTGCTGTTATAAACCTAGAGTAATACCTGCTGTTCAGAGTGGCAAAACTAGCCTAGAGTGCCATCTGCTGTTTAAAGTGTCATCTACTGTTACAAACTAGCCTAGATCACAATCTACTGTTAAAAATCTGCTGTTAGAAAAACTAGCTCAGATCGCCATCCACTGTTAACAACTAGCCTAGAGGGCCATCTGCTGTTAAAAACTAGCCTAGAGCTCCATCTGATTTTAAAAACTAGCCTAGAGCCTCCTCTGCTGTTAGAAAAACTAGCTTAGATGGCTATCTACTGTAAAAAAAACTTGCCTAGAGCTCCACCTGAATTTGAAAACTAGGCTATAGTGCAGTCTACTGTTAAAAACTAGTCTAGAGCGCCATCTGCTGTTTAAGAAATGCCAAGCATTTTTTCACCACAGCTGTATTGTAGGAGCTAAAGCTGAAATATGTATATCATGTTTGTGTGTTGACCTTCTCTCTCCTCCTGAAGAATGTCACGCATTGTGTCACCCAAAATGCTCCCCGTACCTCCCTGCCACCTGCGGCGTTCCCACTGAATATGCGCTGCACCTCTCGGAGGCTCTGTGTCGGGAAAAGGGAAGCACTTCCGGACTAAAAGACATGGGTGGACATATGAGGCTTGAAGGATGGCTGAAGCAGCCCAGGTGGGATATACAGTACCTGGCATGAGCACAAACATTAATGTCAGATCAGAAGAAAAGTGTGGAAATGTGTTTGTTTTCCTGCAGGAATGGGAAGCGCGGTCAGGGCTGGGAGAGGAAGTATGTGGTGCTGGATGGATATAAAGTGATTACATACGAGACAGAACCAAGAGACGGTCTGTGAACACTTATTTACATTGCATTGGTTTTGTTTTATAGAGCATGTTAGGAAAAAAAATATTTATCCCTGCTAGATGATTAATAATTATATATATATATATATATATATATTAGGGGTGGGTGATATTTCCGGCCGCGATACATTATCGATATTCTGGCGCCAAGTATCAATATTTATCTAAATGTACAAATATTATTGAATATATATATATATATATATATATATATATATATATATATATATTGAATTAATTAATCACTCTTACATTGACTGCAGCCATTTACCGCTTTAGCTGCAGTACACCCAGACGCCACCAAGTGGTGCATACAGTAATGGCAGATAAACAATACATCAGAGACATATCAGTGTCATTTAAACCACTGACAGATGAGCCTTTGAAATGGTAAAAATCTCAGGCATATGGACACCTTCTTCTGTTCAAGCTGGACTAAGTTATTTGTGTGTTTCTGACATCACAGCTCTCCCTAATCTTTTGCTAGTTTCTACCTCAACGTACCACAATGTCGTGGAGATGTTGGATTTTGTTGGGAAATGAAAATTAGGTTGACGTCAATGTCCAATGTCTAACCTAAAATCAACCAAATATCAACATCTAATCATGTTACACCTTGACGTTGTGTGGACGTTACCACTATGACATCTATCAGATGTTGGATTTTGGTCACTTTCCAACACAACCTAAAATCAACCAAATATCAAAGTAATTAAAAATAACAGTCACCTGACATCATGACCTAAATCTAACCTAATATTAATGTCTTATGATGTTGTGTGCCTGCTGGGATGGGGAGTCAGCATCAATGCTTCCCATTCACTTTCAATGGGTGACGTCAAGCGTTGCCGAACTGAATTGTGGGTCCATCTGAGCTGCTTCAGAGTGTTGGTCGCTGCATAAGTTGGGGATTTCTCAACTTTTCAAGCGTCAACAGAAGCATCAGCCAATCAGATTGCTTTATGCAAATACCCCAGCTCATACTGTAGCCGATTGCGGACTAATTTCATTGGCTGACGCTGCTATGACGATGGCGTCAGCCCCAACCTCAGACACGTCTCAGTCAAGACTTGACGCTGAAGCCCCGTGTGAATGCACGGTGAGACTTCATACAGGATATGTGCTCAAACTATTGCATTCCGCCAAAATGTATATTAGATAAAGATATCAACAGGACATAAACATATAATTTGAAGGGCCTTGCGCTTATTTAACCATTGCAGACCTTGGGAATGAAGATGTTATTATAAAAAACTTTGGCTGGAAATATTAAGGAAATAGCTTTTTTTTATGGCAAGAAACTGCACAGAAGTACTTAATTCAAATATTGACGATAATAACAAAAATAAAGTAACAAGAGCTTAAAGTGCTTAAAAAACTGGTAAACTGAGACTGAGATAGACTCTCTTCAATGATTATGCTTTGCACCATTTATTTTTAAAGTACTGTGTCAAATAAAGTGTTTTATTCTAAACAATAACAAAGTGCTTAAAGTGCTTAAATAACAAGTGCTCAAAGTGCTAAAGAACTGAACTGCTAAACCGAATATTAAAAGTGAAATCAAGGCCATTGTCACTTTTTTCTAAGACATTTGGAGCAGAAGATGGACTCGATGACACTCGAATAACCCTGTCAGAAAAGTCTAGTGGTTGAGAATGAGCTTTTTACAGTGTCTGCTATAATGTTAATGTTGTTTTGGTGTGTTTACATAGATGAATATGACTATGGTGTAAATATGCAGTACAGCCACATTAGATCGTTACGATAACATAATATATTACTTCAGTGATTTCCTGAAGATAAATACCAAAAAATAACAACTGGAATAACTACAGCAGTCGCCATCGTCTGATCACATATGAAGCAAGAAATTGCAATGACGTATGATGACGTGTGTGTTGTAGTGGTGTCCCATTTCTTAGGGCTGAATTTTAAGCCTTTCCCCTTCACACTCGTTTTTAAGGATGAAGGGGAGGAAGAAGGGGTAGGGGTACACTAATAAAATTGGGGTTGGGCCTTTTTAGAGATGTGCCCTTTTCAGTCACTGCTCTCTGCACATTAGCATTTGTACGCTTGTTTGATAGCTATGTGCTGTTACATTATTTCAATTCTATAAAATGTGCTGTTAATAAAACAAATGCTTCTTATAACTTTGCGATGCATTTTTTTTCATTCATTTACAAATATCGTGATATATTGTGAATAATTTTCTTGTGATATATCGCTGATATTGTGATATATCAGTAACGGGGACAAAATATCGTGACTTAACCTGTGATTCCCACCCCTAATATATTTATATATCATTAAATACAAATATATTTAGTCATTTATTTATATTTTTTGACGTATACATGCTGTATTATCTGTCCTCTCAGAGTCAGTGAAGGCGCTGGATGAGTTTGAGTTGTGTCTCTCTGATGGAGAAGTGACCGTCCATTCTGCTGTGGGTTCCTCTGAGCTCCCCAACACCGCTAAAACCGGTGAATCCTTTTCGCTCTCCCGGTTTTGTGATTTGTAAAGCATCTCATTAATGTAAGCTAACATGCCTGTGTGGTGTTTTAGATGTGCCGTACGTGCTGAAGCTGGAGTCATCTCCTCAGTCCACATGCTGGCCCGGTCAGACTCTGTACCTCATGACTTCGGGATACTCAGAGAAGCAGCGCTGGGTGGCCGTGCTGGAAGCCATCGTGGCCAGCAGTCGCGGAGCCAGAGAGAAAGCTGAAGCAGATGCTGTGAGCGACAACAAACACAATCATAATCATGATTATTTGGGTCAGATTTGTAATGTAGTAATGATTATTGTCCACGTTCCAAAGTTATTATTTTAGTATACAAGTTTTGCTTTACATTTCAGTTGTATGATTAGATTAGATTTGATTTTAGTGCACTGGTCTGACTGTAGGATGCGAGGGAACATACAATACTGATGACGAAGCATATAGTATAATTTGAAAGCACTGCAAATGCAAACGTTTACATGCTTATGATGGTGTTTTTGGTTCTGTGCAGAAATTATTGGGTAACTCTTTACTCAAGCTAGAAGGTGACGACCGTCTGGATATCAACTGCACCCTCCCGCTGACCGACCAGGTATCTGTGTCCATCACTGAATAACCTCAATCAATTACAATTGTCTATTGAAAATGTCCACACTCTTTAATGGTGTAAAACAATGGATCCCAATCTCTTTTTCCAGGAGACCCCCGTTTTAACAGTCAAAATCTTAAATGACCCCAAATTAATAATAAATAGCAACCACTACATGAAAATAGTGGTTAGCACTGTCGCCTGGAGTTTGCATGTTCTCCCCGTCCTGGCGTGGGTTTCCTCCAAGTGCTCCGGTTTCTCCCACAGTCCAAGGTGAATTGGATAAACTAAATTGGCCGTAGTGTATGATTGTGTGAATGAGTGTGCATGAATGTTTCCCAGTACTGGGTTGCAATTGAAAGGGTATCTGCTGCGTAAAACATATGCTCGATAAGTTGGCGGTTCATTCCACTGTGGCGACTTAGCTAAAGGAAAATTAAGGAATGAATTAGTTTTGTCATCAAACAAGTATCTTGTTTAATTTGTGCATTACCCTTCATCAATCTTTGGCGACCCCTAGTGGTGGTTGTGACCCCCAGGTTGGGAATCACTGCTGTAACATACGGTTTTAATCTGTTTTTTGTCTTCAGATTGTGTTGGTGGGCTCTGAGGAGGGTCTCTATGCGCTGAACGTGATTAAGAACTCCCTCACTCATATCCCAGGACTGGGATCAGTGTTTCAGATCCACATTATCAAAGATCATGACAAGCTGCTGATGATCGTGGGTGAGCAGAAACCATCACAAGTTACTTCTGCTTTCACACACGGAACATGAGGAAATCTGAGTGTGATTAAAGTTGTAGTCCAGTTCTCTTGGGCTACAAAAATGAACCATAAACTTGGACTTATGTTCATAATTCAACCTAATTGCACCAGAGTTATATTTATTATCAGAGTCATATTTTCAGAGGTCTCAGACCCTTTGTTTAGTGGAGCATTATCAGTGATTCAATTAAACTATGTGATATTTAAAAAAATTAAATGATATTATCTCCGTGCATAGTACATAAATACATGACGTCTAAAACACATGGTAAAACTATGGTACTGTTTATTTCAATGGCTCAGTTTAGATATAGTTTCAAACTTAAGTTTAAAACAAACTATGGTGCAATTAATCTTCTGTACACTCACCGGCCACTTTATTAGGTACACCTGTCCAGCTGCTTGTTAACGCAAATTCCTAATCAGCCAATCACATGGCAGCAACTCAATGCATTTAGGCATGTAGACATGGTCAAGACGATCTGCTGCAGTTCAAACTGGGCCTCAGAATGGGGAAGAAAGGTGATTTAAGTGACTTTGAACGTGGTATGGTTGTTGGTATTTCAGAAACTGCTGATCTACTAGGATTTTCACGCACAACCATCTCTAGAGTTTACAGAAAATGGTCTGAAAAAGAGAAAATATCCAGTGAGTGTCAGTTCTCTTGGCACAAATGCCTTGTTGATGCCAGAGGTCAGAGGAGAATGGCCAGACTGGTTCCAGCTGATAGAAAGGCAACAGTAACTCAAATAACCACTCGTTACAACCGAGGTCTGCAGAAGAGCATCTCTGAACACACAACACGTCCAACCTTGAGGCGGATGGGCTACAGCAGCAGAAGACCACACGGTGTGCCACTACTGTCGGACAATAGAACAAGGTGTCTGCGGGGTCTTAAAAAGTATTAAAAGTTGTTAATCAATATAAAGAAATTTAAGGCCCTCAAAAAGTATTAAAAAGTCTTAAATGCTATTTTGCAAGGTATTTAATTTTATATAATTTTTTATTATGCAATGTACGGTTGTATGCTAAAGTTTGCCTAAAGTAAATCTGTGAATATCAGGATACTGTGTAGTTCAATTAATCAATGAAATCTTACTAGATTTGACATCATGCTACTTTGTTTACTGCAGTAACCAAGGCAACATCATTATTTCTGCAGTTGTATAGACGCCAACCTGCTGAATTAGATAGATTTAATAGATTTTTATTCAGTATATGAATAATATTGTAGTTTTGGATTGTAGTTTCTTACATTAATATTTAGTAAATATACTGTTAGTTAAAATCTCGCCAGTGTTTCCGGTTAAAAAAATGGTTATAAGGTCTTAAAATGTACGAAAAGAGTCTTAAAAAAGGTCTTAAAAGGTACTGAATATTACTTTCTGATTCCTCTATATACTCTGTAGAAGATTGGAGAAACGTTGCCTGGTCTGATGAGTCTCGATTTCTGCTGCAACATTCGGATGGTAGGGTCAGAATTTGGCATGAACAACATAAAAGCATGGATCCATCCTGCCTTGTATCAATGGTTCAGGCTGGTGGTGGAGGTGTAATGGTGTGGGAATATTTTCATGGCCCACTTTGGGCCCATTAGTACCAATTGAGCATCATGTCAACGCCACAGTCTACCTGAGTATTGCTGCTGACCATGTCCATCCCTTTATGACCACAGTGTACCCATCTTCTGATGGCTGCTTCCAGCAGGATAACACACCATGCCATAAAGTGCCAACCATCTCAGACCGGTTTCTAACACTAACACTACCGGTTTGTAACACTACAATGAGTTCACTGTACTAAAATGGCCTCCAAAGTCACCAGATCTCAATCCAATAGAGCACCTTTGGGATATGGTGGAATGGGAGATTCGCATCATGCATGTGCAGCCGACAAATCTGCAGCAACTGCGTGATGCTATCATGTCAATATGGAGCAAAATCTCTTAGGAATATGTCCAGTACCTTGTTTAATCTACGCCACGAAGGATTAAAGCAGTTCTGAAGGCAAAAGGTTCAATCTGGTACTAGTAAGGTGTACCTAATAAAGTGGCCAGTGAGTGTATGTTTCATTTAATTTAAAGGGAAAAGAAAGCATCAACTTCTGAAAGTGAGAAGCCATGTTTTACTGTGGCATAAAACAAATACGATTTTTTAACAATGTAATCAAACAAAAAAAAAATCATACATTAGTAGTTAATCAACATTTATTGCAAACCGTATGCTAATCATAAAGTATAAAGTTGAAGCCAAAATTATTAGCCATCCTGTGATTTTGTCTTTCAAATATTTCCCAAATGATATTTAACAGAGCAAGGGATTTTTTACAGTATTTCCTATAATATTTTTTCTTCTGGAGAAAGTTTTTTCTGTTTTATTTTCGACTAATAAAAGCAGTTTTAATTTTTTTAAAAACCATTTTAAGGTCAATATTATTAGCCCCCTTAAGCAATATTTCTTTTTCGTTTGTCTACAGAGCAAACCACTGTTATACAATGACTTGCCTAGTTAACCTAAATAACCCAGTTAAGCCTTTAAATGTAACTTTAAGCTGAATAATAGTGTCTTGAAAAACATCTAGTCAAATATTATATGCTGTCATCATGGCAAAGATAAAAGAAATCAGTTATTAGAAATGAGTTATTAAAAAAAATATATGTTTAGAAATGTTTAGCTTCTTTTTGTTAAACAGGGGGGCAAATAATTCTAACTTTAACTGTATATCGTGCTATTGCATCACTGTGCTATATTACAGCCAATGCGCTGTGCATTAGGGATGCATTATAAATAAAGTGATTATACTGTTGTGTTGCAGGAGACGAGCGAGCGTTGTGTCTGGTGGAGATTAAGAAGGTGAAGCAGTCTTTATCCCAGTCTCACCTCCCCACACTGCCTGAGATTGTGCCGTATATCTTTGAGACCGTCAAGGGCTGTCATCTGTTTGCCTCGGGCAGGGTGAGGCTGTGTGTGTTTCACTGCATTGCAACTTACACTCTGTTTATTTTTAGTGTACTCTGTTGCATCATCTCATTGTTGTGAGATGCAATTTAACAAACTCATACCTTACACTGTATTTTGTGTCTGCTCTTGCTTTAGATAGAAAATGGCCCATGCATTTGTGCTGCGATGCCCAATAAAGTCACGATTCTTCGGTACAACGACAATCTTAACAAGTTCTGCATACGGAAGGCAAGTATGGAGTCTTTTGTCTTGTTTTTTTCATCCTCTAAAGCATTGGGCGGCACTGAAGCAACTGTTCACACAATCAGCCAAACTATAGTCTATGCGGAGCAAACTGTCAATCATTTTTTCACAGTTTTCACACAAATAAACACAAAATTCACAAACACTTTTCTCATTTATGCTCTACAAGCAGCAAAAATCTTTTTCCGCATATTTTTGGCATGCTCACAAACTCCTTTCAAAACTTTTAACAACAGTTTCAAAACAGACTGATGGGAAAAAAACAGCAGAAACTTTTGTCCAAAGTGAATTAAAATTAAGAAGGCATTTAGCGATTCAACAAGAAGAGCTCGGAGAATTGAACGCTAGAGTAAAAAGGGGGTTTATAGAGAGAAGAGTGTTTTTACAGATGGTTTGTCAAGCCCACTCACCTGTGTGAAGCACACTTCATAAATGCACAATGTTTGTTTTTTTAGAGATATAAAGTGATTGTGAGAAAGGCCCAATCTTAAATCTATTCTTGTACCCCTACCCCTTCTCCTTGAAAGAGTGTGAGGGGAAAGGGCTTCAAAATTTACCCCTAAGAATTGGGACACCACTACAGCACCTGCACAAGTCATCACGATCTCTTACTTCATATGAGATCAGACGATGGCGACTGCTGTAGTTATTCCAGTTGTGTTATTTTTTGGAATTTATCTTCAGGAAATCACTGAAGGCATATATTATATTATCATAACGATATAATGTGGCAATAAGATCGTAACTGTACTGTACATTTACACCCTGGCCATGTTTATCTATGTAAACATACGAAAACAACATTAACATTTATTCCCAGCCACTAGACTTTTCTGACAGGGTGTTTGAGTGTCATCGAGTGTCAGAATGTTGTGGGACTGCTGTACAGGAGTTATGATTAGGGATTATAGATTGCCAAATTTAGCTTTTTTTTTCATGAATGCGGTTATGAATGTAATAAAACATGCTTGTTTGTTGTAATAATGACAAAAAATACTAATTTCCTTACTTCCGGGTGCAGCTATCCTGCCATTGTGGCTGGTTTATTCTGGGAAAATTTCTTACCCCTTGGTTTTAAGTGTGGTCCTGAAAAATCACAGTTCGAAGGGGTATCTACTCCTTCCTTTTATGCTGAGTTCAGGCTGCATAATTTTAACCCTGATTTTGACTCGCCGACAGGTTTTGAGAAATCGCCGACAAATGCCTGAAATCACAGGCAAATTGGTGCTCGTGCACGCTAGTGACAATCACACAGTGTGAACTATCAAAGACGTGATCTGAAAGAATTGCCGATGCCTGTGAGATTTTTGGCATGCTGAATATCTGGAGCTGTCGGCGATTCAAATCATGCCGTGTGAAATGAGTTTTGACTGAAAGTAACATCGGCGATGACCTACAGCTAATGAGAGAGCAGCATCCACTAGTGTGGTTACCTGCAGGCCAGCGGGAGGTTAGGGAGAAGTTAAAAGCGCTCATTTTCAGTTTATTTGGACCCAAGAAATGGAGGAAAAACTAGCAGAAATTTGGCAGGAGCACCCGTGTCTGTTTGATGTGTCATCTGAGCAAAACCACAACCGGGTCGGAAAAAAAAAAAAGATGAGCAGAAATGACTAATTCCCTTCAAACCCAGGTCAGCAAATATGTACATTTTCTACCCCATTAAAGGCTTCTTTCTCGTCATGTAGTTAATATCAAAAGATACACTACATGTTTTTTGTTGTGAGACGTAATTTGGACAAAGTTGTCTGCGATTCTTCCTATTTTAAAGTCATTCAGTGTGAAACCCCCTGTCGTCGATCCATCTTGCAGTGTAAACAAAGCAGCGACAAAACTCTAGCCCAGATAGTCATGCAGTGTGAAAACATCTGTGACACGACTACTTTGAAAATCATGCAGTCTGAACTCGGCAATAGCCCTACACCTTCAAGCTAAAGAGAATTGGGACACCCCTACCCCTTCACATGAACGAGGAAAAGTAAGGAGTAAGGGTAGGGGTAAAGTGTCTGATGTGATGTTAAAGCATATATCAAAAAAGATACATCTCGCAGTGAAGCAGTGTACCGGAGCTTGATTCGTTTTGCCATAATCACGTGATCAGTGACGTTCGAAGCTTCATTTTTGCCTATACCCATGTGACTGCTTCAGATTTTGATTCAAAGGCTTAAACACCCTTGTGGGTTAGTAAAGTGTATAGCGCAGGGCTGGCAACTTTTGGTTTTAGCTTGGAGTAAGAATTTATGCCCCTATACCACCACTGTTCTGTTGTCATCTTAGACCTGACTCATGGCCAAGCTTCGTCATCCCTCCTTTCTGTTTCATACAAAAAATAAATCTATCAGGATGTTTTCAGCGCGCATGCGTCAGTTTGTTTTTTGGTTAAACTACATCGCTTTCACCAGCGTTGGTTCGGTTGCACATAGAGAATAACATCTTTATGTAATGAAAAAACTGCTTTAATATCGTTTTTATTATAAATATTTTACAGGGATGATTTTTCTGCATGAGAAAATAGATCTGTGGTGTGAGAGTACTGTAAATTGCATGACTCCGAATGCGAAAAAGTTGGCAGCCCTGGTATAGTGAGAGATTAGGTAATGATCAGTGCTTAATTTGTGAATTGCGAGGTCCCAGAATAGATCAGGGTAACGGATCCGGCAAGTTACCCGAGGATGTAGAGGTGTCGCGGACGAAAGTGAAGAGGGTTGGGGAATCGTAGAAGAAAGTGAAAGTGAACAACGGACGGGGGAGGAGATGGTTGATTGGTAAAATTAGGTGCCGGATCAGATTTCAGAGGTGCTGGATCCGGATTTGGTGTGTTCCGGCACAAATTAAGCGCTGGCAACGATTACATATATTTCTACTGTTTCAAAGCACTGCACCGGTCCCACGCACCAGTAATTCACCTAAAATACAATAGTAATTTAAAATAGTAAAAGTAATAGTAAAAAGCGTTTGAAGAACACTAAAATGCATTAGTGTATTATTTACAACAATTATTAGTGAATGCTACAGAATATTGTAGTATAGTGTTTAACTGAGGCCAGCTGGCGAGTTCGCCTCCCATGCAGGAATTGCTGGTTCAGTCGTTGCTTGAAATGAGTGGATAGGTGTAGGACCGGTTGGAATACAATAAACATAACTACTACTGAATATCTTGGATTTTACTACAGTCATTTGTGGTGTAATGTTACATACCTTATGTAACCCACTAGTCCTACTGCACCCAACCTGGTCTGAGCTGGGATCGAATCTGCGATTCTTTGCATGGGAGTCAGTTGCTCTAACAAGGAGGCTAAAGACCATGGCCTCTAGCATCTGTCACTAGAGCAGGTAACGGAGGCCAGCTAGCAAAGTGCTATGCAGGTAAACCTCACTAGGTCAAAAGGTGCTCTAGCGACAGACGCTAGGGGGGCCATGGTCTTTAGCCTCCTTATTAAAGCAACCGACTCCCATGCAAAGAATCGCCGGTTCAATCCCAGCTGAGACTGTGTTGGGTGCAGTAGGACCGATGGGTCCTAACTGCAGCAATTGGGTCATTTGTTTATATTACTATTGTTCTGTTACTACAGGAATGAGTTGGTCACTTGTGAACATTTGACATTTTTGCAACACAGTGCTTAACCATACTTTCACCAGCAGGGGTCCTCATCGAGCTCTCATTTGGAAAGCCTCAAGTAATGAACCTTTTTCTGAGTTTACTGGTTCACAAAGCTTCATTTCACCATCACAAGTGTCTGGTGCAAATGTGCAAAACTGGTGCAAGTGTTGGTTAAAGTGTCAGAGAGATGGAAGAGTGTGTTTTCTACAGGTGGTTTGTTAAGCCCACTCACCTGTGTAAGGCGCACTCGAATTTGCATGATGTTTTGAGGTTGTCATGTGGTGTGATGGAGGGAGAGAAGAGGACGTCCTGGTTTCTTTCACATTCAAGACAGTGAAAAGGTGGTACTGTAAATGAAAAAAATCCAAAATTACATACAAATTATTTGAATTTTCCAATATAAAATGTGTTAATTTCTGTAATGCTCCCTGTTATGTGTGTTTTTTAGACTGTTATGAATGAAATACATATTTTAGAATTGCCAATTCTCAGTGGTTTGGTGAAACAAGTTTACGATAACCCTTTGGTTTCTAAAAATTAGCTATGTAATTCCTTCACAACCAGCTGTGATATCTGACGTGCTTTTCCTTCTGGTGTGACTTTAAAGACTCCTACAGAGTCACACACACACACACACACACACACACACACACCTAATGATCCGTCTTTTTCATCTCACAGGAGATTGAAACTCTGGAGCCGTGCAGCTGCATCCACTTCACCAGCTACAGCATCATCATTGGTACCAATAAATTCTACGAGATCGAGATGAAGCAGTGCGTTCTGGACGGTATGTAAATCACTGTCACACAGTGTGCACCCAGTTAGATGAAAGTCAGTCAAAAAAAAAAATAGTCTGGCATTGGATATATATCTCCAGTCTCATTGGAGATTGATGGCTCTGTTACTGAAAAGGATTCAGCCAGTCATTGCAGTCATTTTCTCCACATTTGCATATTGCAGTGCCCATATCTCTGTGCTTGCACCGGCTGGCGGGCCGCTTGTGAGAACATGATCCGGCACTTATCATTTGTAATTGAGCATTATGTAAACAGCGTTTTGCATGATGGACTGTTTTTGGCAGAGTTCCTGGACAAGAATGACGTGTCGCTTGCGTCGGCTGTCTTCACCGGATCCTCCCACAGTTTCCCCATTTCCATCGTCCAGGTGTCCAGCACTCCGCAGAAGGAGGAATATCTGCTGTGTTTCCACGGTCAGACACGCATCACAGACACGGATAACTTTTTATATGTTGGTCCATTTGTGACCCTTGGCCTTGACCACAAAACCGTTCCCCTGTGAGTTTGCAGATACGCAATACTAAAGGGTGGGGGCGCAGCAGTGTTATATTTACTTATTTGCTCATTTATTTAACTATTTCTAAATGTATTTAACAGGCTTATAACCTTTTGGCTGATTGTTATTACTAATTTAATAATCTACTTCCTTTGCATTAAGTTTTATCTTGGAAAATAATTAAAATCAATGCAAATCACCAAGCTTTTAAAGCTAAATAGGCACTGAGACCAAAATAATTTCAAACAAGACTACAGTGCGACACAGGACAGGATTTGATGGTGATTTTGGGTCCATGCCCTTATCTGCGGGACTGCCGCAAAATGGATATACTATACATTAGGGGTAAAACGGATCAATGTTGATCGTTAATCTGTGCGGATCACAACTCACGGTTCGAAACGCACATGATCCACGGATTAATAATTTATTTTAGACCTGTCGTTTAATCCAACATTTATAACAATTGCAGAGAGATCGCCTCCCGTGTCATTCAAATCGCGTGCATGAAAGCATTTTGACTTCCCTGTAAGATATAATGATGACGGAAAAAGTTGCGGTGGGACCTTCCTAAATGCTTTCTTAGGCTATTAATTTAATGTGTTTTCTGTCACTGCTCAACCATCAAACAGCCATCAAAATTATGTCATTGAATTTCAAAAATAATACACCTACAGTATAATAAAGTTTTATGTGTGAATTGAATCATTAATTGAAGATAAATATGATCTGTTGTATAAGATGCTATATTTTTATATTTAGCATTATCAGCAACAGCAGCAAAGATCATATTTCATATTAAATACTTTTCTTTTTTCAGCTGGTTCTTTCTTGATTTTTATTTTTATTAGCATTACAGGTTCTAAGTTCTGTTTGTTAAAAGCAATGCTTTTTGGAGTATTATTTTTATATAAATGGAAAGCAAATGACATTTGTCTCACTTTTTTTGCTGATCCGAAAAATAGTCTGATCCATGACTAAAAAACCGTAGTGTGATCCGAACTGCAGATTTGTGATCCGTTACACCACTAATATACATGGATAAAGGCAAATGAAATATTTATCTGCGCACAGAAGAAACAAGGATGCAATAAGGTGCTTTCTGACGGGAGGCAGACAGAGGAGTCACTGCCCGCGCGTGACTTACTATGCGGTGAAGGCGTTTTCTCCATGTTTTTATTCAGTTTAAGCGCGGCATGGCTTAAAGTCTGATCATCATCACAAAAGTAGTCATTAACAGTGTCACATTTGTATTTGCTAAAATCTAACACAATGTTGCACTTGGGATATATGTTTATTGTTTTCTGATAAGAGGAATAGCTTAATTTTAGACAGACTATTGCTGACTTGCTGGAGCCATGGCTCTAATATTATTATTTTTTTGGCAGTAGGCCTACATGCAAAACTTTTCACTGAGCTCAGTAAAATGTTCTTTGTTAAGTTATTGATAATCTGTTTAAAAGGAATAGTAAAATGCAAGTTGTAGACTAATTTAATTTAATATTGGCCAGTTTAAATAAATAAATATGCTATTTGTTGAAAAATGTGCATGTCCGTGTTGATCATTCCATCATATTAAGCACAAACAAGACATGTGTATTCCATGTAGGCCTATTTGAAGAAGCAGTCAATGCATGCACACACACACAAAAAAAGCTATAGGCCACCTTAACACTTAAATAGGCTATAATTAATGGATATAAATGAAAGATAAATAACGTTTTTTGTGAAAGCAAGAGAGAATCTTGCGGGAGTGCTGTTAAAAAGGAGTCTCAAATGACCAACGATTGTGTGTTACCGCAACACATTTTATTTGGGAACATTTGAGCTGGTTTCAGTTCGTAGTTCTTTCATTTTCTTTTTCGGTTGTTTCATATTTACAAATCACTTTATTTAACTTGTTTGTTAGTTAAATCCCATTTTGTTATTTATTATTTTTTGTGTATTTTAAGTTTTTCTCGCAAAACTGCTCCTGAGAGGGAGAGCACAATAGAGCAATGGAAATAACTCATTTTTGGCTTGCTGGTTTATGTGAAATTGCGAATACGTCTATAATTGCCTTGCAATTTTAAAAATTATTGTATTTTTTCTTTGAGTAGGCTAGTCTAATTTTCAATTCATGCTAATGATGCGTAGGGCTGCAGTTCGAAAATGTTGGTCAAGTGATGTTGATCATTATTTGTAGTTCATTTATTATGGATGATGATGATTAAAAATAATACTATTCATTTTATTCAATAATGTAATTAAAACATGTAAAAGGTCTACATTAATGCAAAACGAGCTAAATATCTTGGCGACATCTTTGCCTATCGCCATTACACTATACTGTCGCCTATCGGCACAACCCTAGTTGCAAAAATACATTGTATGAGTCAAAGTTATTGATTTTTCTTTTATGCCAAAAATCATTCAAATTTGAAGTAAATTGAAATAACCCAGTGGTTAAGTACATCGACACTGAGGTGCTCACAGAGACCAGAGTTCAATTCCTGGCTTAAGGTCCTTTGCCGATCTTTCTCTCCACAATATATAGAAAAATATTATTATCTCAATAATAGATCATATTCAGTAGAGATCATATTGCAGTAAGATGCAATAATAGACTTGTTTTTATTAGGGATGCACCAAAATTAAAATTTTGGGCTAAAAACAAAAATCTTAATACCGGCCTACTCTAGAAGGTGAACCTTGAGCTGCAAATAAATACTAATGACGAGAGAAACACAGCCAATAAGAGACCAGAATATCTGCCCTTTTTCATTCATTCATAGTGTCTAAATGTTTACACCTAGACATATTTTAGATCAGAACATTGTATTAGATCAGAAAAATATCCAATATTACCTGTTTATTTTAGTATGATCATTACATAAATAATTTAAGCTAAAAAAAAAATTCACATGTTATATCGCAAGAAATATCGCTAATGCAATACTCCACAGCAATATCTCAAGTATCATGCAGCCCTAATAATAACCATTTTTATTTCAGTTGAACATGTAAATGAACTCTTTTTAATTTTTATCCATCTCCGGATGTATTTATGAAGTGATTAGCTGCTGAATTAAATCAAATGTGACTTCAATGCAACATTCTGCAAAAAAACAATGTTCAATATTTGTCGTTGTGGCAAACTGCATGCTCTTTTACACAGTGTGGGATATTAAATAACACAGTAGCTCCATAGTCACTGATGTTTTAGCCTTACCTGACTGCCTCTTAATAAACAATACAATAAACTGCATTGATTTCTACATGGTTTTCTGATTTCTGCTAACAGAGATTGGCGTTTTTGTGGATGCTTACGGTCGAAGAAGTCGCCCTGATGATCTGAAGTGGAGTCGACTTCCCCTGACGTTTGGTAAATCCTTTTCCTTTCCTGACTAATCTAGAATGCAATAATGAGAATCTCCAGACTCATTAACCGAAGCATCTGTTTGTTTCCAGCCTTCAGAGAGCCGTATCTCTTTGTGACCTACTTCAACTCTCTGGATGTTATTGAGATTCAGGGACACGCAGCTCTTGGGTAGGACATTCAGCAACACAAATGCACACAAGACAGCAATACCAGCATCACAATTAGGGCTGCATGATATTGGAAAAATCTGACATTGTGATATAAAATTTTTCTGCCATATACTGTATCTAGACAATTTCACCAAATGATTAAATAGCACTATTTGGAATGAGTTTATAGTCACACTTTAAAGGTTCAATTCTCGCTATTTTCGCAAACCTCTAAATATGAGTTTTGCACCAATAAACTTCTTATTTGCTCTTTATTAAAAAGGTAGTTTAGGTATTGTGTTAGGAATGTAGAATAAGATCATGCAGAATATGTACACTCACCGGCCACTTTATTAGGTACACCTTACTAGTATCGAGTTGGACCCACTTTTGCCTTCAGAACTGCCTTAATCCTTCATAGCAGAGATTCATCAAGGTACTGGAAATATTCCTCTGAGATTTTGCTCCATATTGACATGATAGCATCACGCAGTTGCTGCAGACTTGTCGGTTGCACATCTATGATGTGAATCTCCCGTTCCACCACATCCTAAAAGCGCTCTATTGGACTGAGTCTGGTGACTGGAGGCCATTTGAGTACAGTGAACTCATTGTCATGTTCAAGAAACCAGTCAGCCATCAGTGTAGCCATCAGAAGATGGGTACACTGTGGTCATAAAAGGATGGACATAGTCAGCAGCAATACTCAGGCAGGCTGTGGCGTTGACACAATGCTCAGTTGGTACTAATGGGTTGAAAGTGTGCCAAGAAAAAATCCCCCACACCATTACACCACCAACACCAGTCTGAACCATTGTTACAAGGCAGGATGGATCCATGCTTTCATGTTGTTGATGCAAAATTCTGACCCTACCATCCGAATATCACAGCAGAAATCGAGACTCATCAGACCAGGCAACGTTTTTCCAATCTTCTATAGTCTAATTTTAGTGAGCCTGTGCCTATTGTAGCCTCAGTCTCCTGTTCTTAGCTGACAGGAGTGGCACCCGGTGTGGTCTTCTGCTGCTGTAGCCCATCCACCTCAAGGTTGGAAGTGTTGTGCGTTCAGAGATGCTCTTCTGCATACCTCGATTGTCAGAATGGTTATTTGTGTTACTGTTGCCTAGCTAAATTCTGAAATAGTCAGACCAGCCCGTCTGGCACCAACAACCATGTTATGTTCAAAGTCACTTAAATCACCTTTCTTCCCCATTCCAATGCTCAATTTGAACTGCAGCAGATCGTCTTGACCATGTCTACATGGCTAAATGCATTGAGTTGCTGCCATGTGATTGGCTAATTAGAAATCTGCGTTAATGAGCAGGTGTACCTAATAAAGTGGCCGGTAAGTGTAGTTTATAAGCACTAATAAGCAGCCAATATCTTACTAACATGCATGCAAATAAGCAACTAGTTAATAATAAGAACTGGTCTCTAAATTGTTATCAAATATATTAACTTTGATTGGGATGATTCTGTAGAGGAGTGAATCATGCATAAAATGTAAGGAACAAACTACAAGCATAGATAAAAGTGAAATAAGCAGTACATGCTTTATGGTTTTGTATATGTAAATGTAAAAAATAAACTGCAAAGTCAACTCAACATTGCATATCTATAGGATGTGACCATTGCGATATCGATGCTGAAACTATATGTTGTACAGCCCTAATAAAAATGACTCTGAATCTTCTTCAAACACACAGGCCTCCCAGTCTAGTTCACCTGGACATTCCTAACCCACGTTATCTGGGTCCAGCCATATCATCTGGTGCCATCTATCTGGCCTCGTCCTACCAGAACAAACTGCGAGTGATCTGCTGTAAGGGAAGTCTGGTGCGGGAGTCTGGAGAACTGCAGAGGACTGGCTCCAGCAGGAGGTGTGCTTCTTTATCACTGCCTGCACAAATAAAAGTTGCTAGAGTCAGTTGAAGTCTGAATTATTAGCCCCCCTGTATATGCCCCCCCCCCAATTTCTGTTTTTAGATAAATGATTTTTTTTCCTATACATTTCTAAACACAAATAACCAGGGCTTGACATTAACTTTTTGATCACCAGCCACAGTGGCTAGTAGTTTTCCAACATTACTAGCCACTCTGCATTTTCACTAGCCACAATTTTGTTGTTGGGAAAATATTTTTTATATGCATACATCTGACTTTGACATGCTAAAACTACTTGAATTAGATTTTAATTTTTTTTTTTTTAGTCCACATGCCTCCTCATTCATTTCACGTTTTGTTTGTCGTGTATGAGCAAATGGGTCATGGATTCATAGTGTTATACTGCAAAGTTTTTATTTTACAGGACATTTCGGAACTCAAAATTAAGGATTTACCAAATTTATATCTGACCACACCAAACAATAATTTTTTTAGCCACAAATTTTAAATGTCAAGCTGAATATAGCTGTATACTGTACTTTTTATTTAACAAACATTTCTTTAAAAAAAAACAAAGAAAAACAATTGACTTTTAAAAATAATTATTGTCGTGTATCAAACATATGCACAGTAATCTGTCCTCGCTCAAGGTCTCTCAGATCACCAGTTAACTACACATACAAGGAGAGTTAATCTTATATTAAAGCAATGTTGTTGTAAAAATATGATAATTAAAAATATATTAACAAAAATAACCGTAGGCTATATTGATAATGAAAGGATGATCACATGGTTAAGGCCAATTAATAATCTGTTCAAAGTGAAAGCAACCGGTGCTGCTTACAAAAGGCATTTTTGGAGCTCTTGAAAGCAGCAAGACTGTGGGTGCATTAGCATAACTTTTGTCTGGTCTATATGAAAGAGAACCGATCACAGATGCGTTTCAGGCACGGTTGGCGGGTCTTAATGTTAAGCCCTGCAAATAACTATTTTTTAAATAATTTATTAGATTTCTTTTATCTTTGCCATGATGACTGCACATAATATTTGACTTGATATTTTTCAAGATACTAGTGTTCAGCTTAAAGTGACATTTAAAGGCTTAACTATGTTAATTAGGCAAGTAATGATGGTTTATTCTGTAGACAATCGGAAAATAAAATATTGATTAAGGAGGCTAATAATATTTAGCTTAAACTGCTTTTACTCTAGCTGAAATAAAACAAATAAAACTTTCTCCAGAAGAAAAAATATTATAGGAAATGCTGTGAAAAGTCCTTGATCTGTCAAACATCCTTTTTTTTTAAACATCAATATTTGAAAAAGGAGGGCTAATAATTTTTAAAGCTCAAAATTATTATTACCTCTCTCAAATTCTTACTAAAAGCTTTTGTTTAAACTTAAATAAAAAAGCTGAGAATTTCTTTTTTCCATGATGATGCCTTTTATACATCATCTTATTATCTCTTGGGAGAAGCCGGTGTCATTTCCAGTCTGCTGGTTGATTTAAAGTAACTTTAAGTCAGAATTTGCCATGGGTATAAATCATTTTGTGCCTGCTCTAGACCAGAGATGCCCAAACTAGAGCCTGTGGGCCTAAATTGGCCCATGGTGACCTTTGATTTGGCCCACCGTTCCATCTGAGAGGATAGGGAGAATGACAGGTATTTATTTAACAGATATTGTGATTTAACCCTACCTTTCGGCTCACAACCCTCAGTCAAGTTTGTTTTTTTGGCCCTTTATAAGAACATGTTTGGGCACGTCTGCTCTAGACTTTCAATGTGACTCAACTTTCTATCACATTTTGATTTTAGTAAATCTCTGCATTTTTATCCTGGAAAATACAATATGGTTGTTAATGGTTGTTACACACTGCGTTAGTTAGGGTTAAAGGGATAGTTCACTGAAAAATGTACATTTACACACTGTTTTCTCTCCCTCACTTTTTCTCTCCCTTGCTTTTTTTTTCTTCTGTTGAACACTAAAGAAGATATTTTGAAAAAAAGCTGAAAACCTGTAACCATAGACTTCCATAGTAGGAAAAACAAATACTATGGAAGTCAATAGTAAGAGGTTTTCAGCTTTCTTCAAAATATCTTCTTTAGTGTTTAACAGAAGAAAAAAAACAGGTTTGGAACAAGTAAATATTCAGTTTTTGTCTTGTTTCTAGTCCAAATATAAAAAATTATTAAATCAAGAAACACTTTCTAGACAAGTAAAATTTATTGTCGTTTCAGAAATAATGTCTAAATGAATGTTTTTCTTTAAAACAATATTTTTTTTTTTGGTCTGCCCCATTGGCAGATTAATTTTGACTTGTTTCTGAAAATGAGACTATATTTTATTTTGCTTAGGTAAAATCACTACAAAAACTTCCTGAAGCTGTGACCTTTTTTTATTTTTTTTTATTGTGATGCAGTTTCCTAGAGAAACAAAATATTAAATGAGAAAACAGTGGACATGATTAAAGTATGTTAACCACAACCTCATTATTAGAGAATTAGGGATGCAACGATTATAGTCTGAGGAATAATCAGAGTTTCATAGTTATCCCGATTATTATGCATTCATTGATTTCAAAACACTACTAGTTTAGAAAAATCACTTGAAAACTTCTTATATTTTAAAGTGTTATTTATTGTGGCTCCATTTCTCTTTGAACTGAAAATTAAGTAAAAAAAAAGTTTTTGACATTTAAACACAAGTAATAATATTACACTGAAAATAAATGACAAAACAATGAATTAAAAATAATAATAATAATAATAAAGAAAGAAAGAAATACAAAAGAAGAGTTCAGATGCAAAAGCCTCTAAATGCCATATGAAATGTTCTTCTAAAATGAGTGTTTTTTTCAGGCTCCTGTTTGTAGGTTCAGTATTTTCACTTTTATAGCAAAGAATACGTTTTTTCATTCACTTAAACTGAACATAAACATAGGATGTTGAGAAAAATGCAAATTTTTGAAGAAAATTTCAGACAGCACAGAGGTTTTTGTAACTGAACTCTTATTATTATTATTATTATTATTATTATTATATTAGGTATAAAAAAAAGTATTTGTTTAATGTAAATCTAAGCTACAAATAGCTAAGTATTTCCCTTTTAAAGAGAACAAATTAGTCAAAGGCTGCTGAGCCTCTGTCTGAAAGGCACTTTTGATCAACTATATTACACAATTGTTTGGTATTTTCATCTTGCATCTTCTTGTCACATGACTTGCAGTGTGCTCGTGGCATTTGTTCAACTAGATGCACTTTCAACTAGGAACTTGCGCACGCACTAGATGCAGTATGTGAACAACCTTTAGTTAATAACCTCGGCCATAGTTAAACCAGTGTGCATGCGTATTAGCCTTGGTGTACAATCTCAGAACTTCAAACTAGCACCAGAGTTGGGTATAATGTGTTTTACAGTAACGTGTTACTGTATTCTAATTACATTTTTGGGGAACGCAGTAATGTAATGAATTACATTTTACATTTGTGTAATTTGATTACAGTTACTATAGTCAATGTAATTGCTTTACTCGAGTTACAAATGTTAATTTTGGAAGAAAAAAATGCTTCGTTTAAAATCATGTTTTCCGGTGCAATGTCAGATAATAAGCATGTGCTTTTAAATTGCTGGAGAACGTGAGCTGAAATAGCTGATGACGAGTGGAATTTCAAGTGTAAATACAGACATTACTTTGATTTCATTGAGCGTAAAAACTAAAATATTGCTGTGAAATGCAGTCTGTGTCCAGTCTCTAAAGAACTTTCGACTGCTTTAACTCGACCAGCAGTTTCAATCACTTGAACAGAAAGCATTCTACGACAACACTCGTCACCAAGGAGGACACCGGCATCTAAAAACACGGTCGTCCAACTTAGCCTAAACAGACTAAATAGGATTTTTGTGTACGATCGGGAGTGAAAGTATCTTCTGAATGTAAAGAGTAGCGTAGTTGCTTATGGGGCTGTTTACATATTGTCCGCAAGTTTGTTATTTCCAATTGAGGCGTGTGTCTTTCGTGTGCATATTCGGAGCGCATATTGCACGTGCTCGCGTTTTCCAGGCACACAAGTTGAAAACCATGAGTCACGTGACAAGAACTAACTGATCAGCTTCATACTTTGTAAGGAATACACACATTTTGGTAGACTAATTACCTCAGACAAACACAAAACACTAAACAATGCAGTGCTTTAGCATACTATATGGATGTCAATGGTTACAGGTATCCAGTTTTCTTCTAAATGTCAAAAAAAAAAGAAAAGACAAACAGGTTTGGAACAAGTGAATGATGAGAGAGTTTTAAGTTTTGGGCGAACTCTTTAAGTCTTCTGAATATGTCAAGCTGCTGTGATCAGCCCATTGTGATGTGTCTCAGTGAATATTAAATTACTGAAAGAGCTGCAATGCTATTTTTTATAGGTATATTTTATATGTTTTAAAAGTAACTTAAAAGTGAAGTAATTAGTAATCTGATTACTTTTTACATTAATTAATTAGTAATGTAATCTGATTACAGTAGTAGTCAGTAATTTGTAATCTATTTAAAGTAATTTACCCAACACTGAGTAGCGCACAGTTGCCATAACTTTGTTTAATTGCAGCAGTTTTGTTTCGCGCAGAAAGGCGGTGTTAAGAAGCCTTTACGATTAATTACCCATGATGAATTAAAGCGTGGTTAATAGTGAAATCGGTTATGCCAAGATCAGACTGCATGAGTTTAATCCAGATTTTGACTCGCCGACAGGTTTTGAGAAATCGCTTACAAATGCCTGAAATCACAGGCAAATTGGTGCTCGTGCACGCTAGTGACAATCACACAGTGTGAACTATCAAAGACGTGATTTAAAAGAATCACAGATGAGTCACTGATGCCCGTGAGATATTTGGCATGCTGAATATCTGGAGCTGTCTGCAATTCAAATCATGTCATGCAGTTTTGACTGAAAATAACATCAGCGATGACCTACAGCCAATGAGAGAGCAGCATCCACTAGTGTGGTTACCTGCAGGCCAGCGGGAGGTTAAGGAGAAGTTAAAAGCGCTCATTTTCAGTTTATTTTGCACCCAAGAAATGGAGGAAAAACTAGCAGAAATTTGGCAGGAGCACCCGTGTCTCTTTGACGTGTCATCTGAGCAAAACCACAACCGGGTCGGAAAAAAAAAGTTGAGCAGAAATTACTAATTCCCTTCAAACCCAGGTCAGCAAATATGTACATTTTCTACCCCATTAAAGGCTTCTTTCTCGTCATGTAGTTAATATCAAAAGATATACTACATGTTTTTGGTTGTGAGACGTAGTTTGGACAAAGTTGTCTTATTTTAAAGTCATGCAGTGTGAAAATGTTGTTGCAGTGTAAAGTCGTTGATCTATCTTGCAGTGTAAACAAAGCAGCGACAAAACGCTAGCCCAGATAGTCATGCAGTGTGAAAACATCTGTGACACAACTACTCTGAAAATCAATAGAGGTAAAGTTGATTTTATGTTCGCACATTCAGAATTTCCCCTTAATAATATAATTTCATAAAAGTATTATTTGCAAACTCTAAATAGCGAAATCATATTAGCAGCCAATGACTATCAAAGTACAACATTGTTCACAGTCAAATAAACAGTGTTCATGTTGTTTTGAAGTCATACTTGCATGCTAATTCCGATCGAATATGCAAAGTAACATGGTAAACAATATAGACACTTCTAAATGAACGAATGTGCGAATATAAAACCAACTTTACCTCTATTGAAAATCATACAGTCTGAACTCGGCATTAATCATTGCATCCCTACTGAGAATTAAACTGAAAACAAACACGAAGTGCATTTTCAAATTTTAGTTTTAGATTACAAGGACAAACTATTTTGTGAAACTATGACATGCACAGATGAATTGTTCACCACAATGTGAAGCTAACCAAATCAAGATGGTTAGACTTGACCTCATGTGTACTTTAACACTTCACATGCATGTTATGAATCATCTTGTGTGCAGTCAAAGCATCATGCATTTACCCGAATCTCCACAGCAGCCCCAACAAGCGCGGTCCACCAACATACAACGAGCACATCTCCAAACGTCTGGCCTCGAGTCCCGGAGCCCAGGAGGGGCCCTTGCACCGCGAGCCCAGCACCCCTCACCGCTACCGCGAGGGCCGCACCGAGTTCCGGAGAGACAAATCTCCAGCCCGGCCCCTGGAGCGAGAGAAATCCCCAGGCCGTCCGGTGCTAGACAGCCGCAGAGAGAGGTCACCCGGTCGCTTCGAGAGCAGCGGCAGCGAGAGAGACCGCGAGCGGACACGACTGCACACTAGCTCTGTACGCACCCAGCTGACCCCCGTCAACAAGGTACGCATGAGACACTGCCACGTAAACTGTGTGTCCTTCTAGCGGCGCGCACAACGACGTTCATGCATGCACAAACAAACAAAAAAATGCATCAACATCCGCAGCTTTATAGTTAAATATCTTCTAGCGGGATGCACAGTAAAGAGTCTCTGGGGAAAACCAGACGTTAAATGGGCATCCTTTGATGTTTGCGTCAGACAGCGAAAGTTGAATTGTTGAAGTGACCTCTTTATCCTGGTGGTGGTGTAGGTTTGGGACCAGTCTTCGGTCTGAGAGCGTTCCCGGATGGATGACGGATGGATACTTCCTGCATAGATGGACGTGCCCTTTTAACAGGCGCTTGGTAAAACTCTGAACGATATCATCTCATGCCTGTAAAAGTGAACAGAGCCATGTTGTTTCACTCGCAGCCCCAGAGTCTGGGACATTGTGCTGATGTTGTAAAACTCTGTCCATGCTGTAATCATCACGAAGGTCCACAGGCAAGAATAACAAGGACTTTCTTTTGTTTTGTTTTCTTGTTTTTTTTTGGAGAAAGACTTTAAGGAATATTCCAGGTTCAGTAAGGTAAGCTCTTTTAACAGTGTTTGATGGCATGATTACCACACTAAGTCATTTTGATTTTATTTTATTTATTATTTTTATACAAATTGTGGTTACAGTAAGAAATGAACAACTCAATAATACAATTTTAAGCAGTTTTACCAACAAACACATTTTTATTTGAGAGATAATAGTTCTGCTTCTATAACATCTCTTCTAGTTGACTAGTAAAAAAAATGTTGAATTTATTGCAGATTATCCATTTTAACTCTCCACTTTAATAGCACTTGCTCCAAGCTTTTATTTGTCTGAAGAACTGATTACACTAAAGTAAATAGTTTTATTCCTAATGATATTCTAATGACATGCCAAAGTTTACAATCTTATCAAAAACTATATTCTTATTACCTGCTCCAATGTGTACAGCTTTATTCAGAATTAATTTTAGTCCTAACCAGATTCTGATTACTTACACCAAAGTTTAGTTTTATTCCTATCTATGTTCTGATTACATACAATAACTTTACAGGTAGTTCATATATCCTTATAAATAAACTGCATAGTTGCGATCTAAACAAGTACATTCTCGCCTAAAAAAGCCTCAAAAGTACATTGTTGCAATATTTGTAAAACTGTAGTCCTCTGCTTGCTCGTGTGGGTGAGGCGGCTGTACAAGTGCTGATATTAATTTATTATATCAAGACTATTAGACAATCAGATTCGAGAACCAGACAGAATATAAATAGAGAGAGAGAGAGATTACATAAAGACCATATTTTAGTTTTATGCCTGACTTAGCTTTGTATCTTTATATAGTAATGATATGCATTTACCAAATTAAAATTTGTTCCAGTATCATTTTTTTCTGTTTTCGTTTAGTAATGTTTGTGTCTAATTTATTTATAGAGATATCCAAAACTCACTTAATATGTAACAAAATCATAAGTCCAAGGCACTCGAAAAGTAAATGAAAACATTTAAAAAAATCTTTTTCAGCCTGGCTATTTTATGAATCAGCATCTACACGTTACGGCAACACTTGCCTTCATTAGGGCAACGAGGTCAGCCATGTTAACCCTTGTGCACTGTTCAAATTTACTACCCTTTCGTACTGAATTAAACTGCTGTAAAAATGCATCAGGTACGTTTTTAGTTTTTTTTTGCAATATAAAAAAATATATATATGAGCAATTCCAGCGTTATTATGGATGTGACATTTGCAGTAAAATCTCAAAACAAATATTCCCATAGAAAGTATATGTTAACATTATAAAGTAGCATCTGTTTTTTCCAGAACTAACCACAGAGTTATGGGAGCAGAAAAATAAAAATCCGTAAACATTTTTTATATTTTAAATGAGGAAAATAAACATGTGTTATGGATGTGACAAAAAAGTCTGCGAGTTTCTGATATAAAACATACTTTGTAGAAATTCTGTGAATTAAACTGCACAACCCAAAAGAAACAATGCTAATCAAAAGGGTAAGCGATAGCTTCTTATAGAACAAAAATGATTGATTTTATTTTATTTTCCATTTTTGCATTTATGAGGAAAAAGCTTCGTTATGGATGTGACAGATGTGAAATTGCCACTTGTGGGACTTTTGTAAATCAAATATAGTTGTTTGAAAACATTGAGATACATTTTTGAGTATTTTTAAAGTACTGTAAAATACAAGCCTACACAAAAAACGCAGAAACCGTTTCGCTATTTTGGTGAATACGTAATTTTTTTTCATAGCAAGGTTGACATTTGCATGGAACTGCTCATATATATATTTTTATAAATATGATTTTAATACATTTTCAATATAAAAAGTATTTGTGGACTGGATTTTTTTACCTTTTATCACAGTCTTGGACATGTGGATGATTAGTAACAACATTGGCTTTGATAAATAGTTAGATTTTTATTTTTTCTAATTTACTGTTGGTGGCTGTTTTGCCCCATTGACTTTCATTATAAGCACGTTTGATGGTGTATAAATACACTCTTTGTTTTTGTTTACTCCATGTACTGTAGTTCTGAGAGCCGAAATGCATATTTTGATTTTCCCAGACACATCATGGTAAGTGCGCACAGGTCACTCTAATACACTCACAGACACACACTTTAATTTGCGGTATTACATGAACTACTGTGGACTTTTTTGCACAGGCCTATCTAAAGGGTTAATGGTGCCAGCTGATGATCAACAGTAAAAATTAAAAAAATTTCCCACAGGGAAAACCACCAACAATCAAAAATGCATGATTATACGGTGTCATGGTTTTGTAATAAAATAAATGTCATTATAATGCAAGTCAATGAGGCAAAAACAGCCACCAACAGTAAATTATGGAGAAAAAAAATTGTATTCAATCAAAAACAATCCATCAAAGGCAATGTTGTTTCACACGTCCACAATTACTTTTTATATTTAAAATACATAATTTTTTTTTTCACCAAATCAGTGACGTCATTTTTGAATTTGGCATTTAAAGAGGTTGATTACCAGATTTATGCAAAAAAAATTATAATAGTAATTGTCTGATGCATTTTTAAAGCAGTTTAATTCAGTGGATGTTTTCATCCCGAACATAACAAACAGTAGTCAATTTGCCCAGAGTGTATTTTTTTTAAAAGCATTTTCTCAAAATATGTGTCAAAATAAGATTTGTCACCAAAAATCATTCTGCTAGCTGAAACAGAAAAAGTTATGGCCAAATTAAGACTCAAAATCACCCCAGAGTGGATAAAAACTTCCCTAATAGTACATAAAGGGACAATAAAGGCTTTTTAATTCATTCACTTACATTTCAAGTGCCTTGGACTTATGATTCAATTGTTTATCTTTATGAATCCATTACCCAAAGAGCACCGACACATTACCCCTGAAGCACTTTTGGTTTAATTTTGGATTCACTTAATATGTACTTTGTTTATGTCCAAAGTTTTTTTGTTGTTGTTGTTTTTGGTATGTTTCTGAAACTTTTCAGAAACTACAAATACAACGCCTGGTATTAACCGGGGAAAGTATGAGTATATATAAACAACTTTGCATTAAGTTGTTAAAAAAAAGTTTCTTGAAATTTTGTATTCAAAGGTGCCGTAGGTGATCTGCCAAATTGCTAACCATTTAGCACAATATCTTTGAAAACAGTCCCTCCCCTGCCGTTCAAAGCCACGCTTCCTGATATCACGAACGCGCACCTTAAAGATGACAGTAGACAATCCACTAGATCATGTCATTTGCCAGTTAGAAAACTTTATAACACTACGATATCCAATGAAAAACTGCATTCTATCTAGCACGTTTTCAGTTGTGTAGCAAGCAAAACTTGTCATAATGTGCAATAATTCATGCATGCAAGGATCCCTGATCTTACTCTCTCACGTGCTTTGTCCTAAAGCGACTACTTAGCGCTTGGCCGGCGGTGTGCAAGAATGACATGTATAAATACACTCTTCGTTTTTGTTTACTCCATGTACTGTAGTTCTGAGAGCCGAGATGCATATTTTGATTTTCTCAGACACATCATGGTAAGTGCGCACAGGTCACTCTAATACACTCACAGACACACACTTTAATTTGCGGTCATACTCCATATAAAAATCCATGAACTACTGTGAACTTTTTTGCACAGGCCTATCTAAAGGGTTAATAGTGCCAGCTGATGATCAACAGTAAAAATGTAAAAATTTCCCACAGTGAAAACCGCTATACTTGCATGCTACTACAGACCGAATATTCAGAGTAGCATGGTAAACAATATACGGAGTGCGTCACAGGCTGTCATTGTTCAAAAATGAATCGATGTAAATATAAAACCAATGTCACCTCAGTAAAGCAGGCTAGGCAGAATAGCGCTATTTACTGAAGTTTTGTTGTTAAACTAAATAAAAATTATTGATGCTGTAAAAGATCCCTTGTGAAACTGAAAAGTCACATCAGTCTTTCACCTGAAGATTTCAGTGGCTGAACAACACTTCTGTGCATATAACCCATTCGTAAAAAAAACAACACAATCTAAGCTTTGTGTGACTAAAATGGTTTTAAAACAGAACATAACCTGTCTAAAAGAAATACTTCAGCCATGGTCTCGTCCTTCCTACAGCGTGCAAAACTAACTCCAATATTGATTCAGAATTTTTACGTTTTTACTCAGCATTTGTTTTTACCGCTGTCACTCTCTCGTGTGCATGTAAGCATGTGTACACGAGCAACAGCAGATCTGTCTGCATGAACAGGGGTGCATAGATGTACAAATCTACATTGACAGACAGTTTGGGCTACTTATCAGAATTATGGGAATTATCGGCCAGACAAATTTTAACTGGATGAACATTTTTTTTTTTCCCTTAACCAGAATATAAAAATACATATAAATATGTTTAGATCACTTACTTTAATCATTACTATTGGAATGTAAAGAGAATTTCAACCAGCGCAACACAACATGTTTCTGAAGACAATCACCTACTGCACCTTTAATGATACTACTACTGTAACCTTAAGCAGGCTTAAAAATTATAAACGGGTTAAATCATCTATCATTTGTGTTACTACAAGTAGAAGTATCATTTAATTGTATCTTACTGTAATCACCATTTTTGGTTTAGTTGAACTTGTGATTTATAGTGTCACAAATGACATAACCTTGTATCCTTGAACCTGGAATATACCTTTAGTCACATGATTAGCACATTGTAAATATGGTGATTTACATTTTTATAACGTTAGCTAAATGGAACTTGACTGACGAAGCTACGAAGTCTATTTTTATGCTATTAAAATGTATAGACGGTTGAAATGGGTTTCCTACAGAAAAGTACAGACAAGGTTTTATTTCCATGTATGTCGTATGCTAGGTGTGGTATAAACAGTCAATTTGGCTGCTATTAGTTTAAACTCTGTGCGTTTTTTTAAACATATATTTGACTGACTTTATGGCGCCTACTACTGCACATTGTATATTTTTTATGCTAATAGAGTCTGAGCTTGTACATCTTTTTAAGGAGACGCGTTATGTTCTCGCTACAAAGTGTCCTTGTGATGATGTTCAAGTGAACTTACCGTATTTTGTTGAAATACCGAAGCTTTTATTTCGTCGCACAGAGCAGCAAATCCGCGGGGAAAAAAAACACAATCTATCTGCTGCTTAACGTTAATAACGGACGTCTGTTCAACTGTCATGTGAAATAATAATGTCCGGTGGCCCTCAGGGTGTGTATAAAATATTTTCAGTCGTATGAAATGCTCAAAGTAGAGAGGCTTTATGGATTTAAACGCCTGAGGGATCCTATCAAACGCATGAGTACATTCTGACTTGGTTTTGGGACGTCCCGTCATGTACTACTCTACTACCTTAATATTGATAATCGGTGTTTTTCAACTAACAAGGCTGCTTACCTTGAGCTTTCACTTTGTATAAAGAAATTAAACTATATTAAACACTATTAAAGTATGAGCCATACACAGTTTTCCTGGCGTCGAGTCGTTATTTTCAGTCTGTCAGAATGTGACGCGGTCATAAGCGCGGGCTTTTTCTTCTTCTGTCAGTGTTTGTTTACCGGCCGCTGACATCTCTGTCAGTGTTTGTTTACTCCTGGAATCTGACAGCGGAGCAGAGTAAATGGTAAGATCGTCCAAAATCTTTGGAAATGCAAAGTATGTAAGAGCAAATGACTTAGGCTATAATACAAGCCCATTTCAGATGTAAAGGCTGAAGTAAGTTGAAACCATCTGTATTATTACGTGTAACTTAGATGTCGGTGTAGGTAGGTCTGTGCTATGCTAGTTGTAACGTTAGATGAACGCTAAAACGTAAAAATGAAAACTCTGTCCTCATTTACATACTTTGAATAATGCTGGAAACATGTAACCACTGACTTCTATAAAAAATTTAGTTACAGGTTTCCAGCTTTCTTCAAAATGTCTTCTTTTGTGTTCAACAGAAGAAACTTGGAAAAGGTTTATATCATGCTGAGTGTGTAAACATTCATTTAAATATAGCATATATTACTTTATATACCTAATATATACCTTTTAATACACTGAAAATAATATCTTTTTTTTATGAAAATTAATTATAGTAAATGTGTAGTAACAGTGTTTTGGTGCAATGATTACCATTTGTATAACCACGGTTTTACTACAGTTACTATGCTTAAATTAAACTATGGTTAATAAAGCAAACCCATGGCTGATTTGCGATTCATTTAGATTTGTCATACATTTTTTTATAATCTAAGTTAAGGTTAGATTTAAGAATAGTATCTAGGTTTTTACCCAATGTGTTTACTTTTTGATTTGACATGGCAAACAGGACCATGTGGTCTTTTTTTCAGTGAGAAGTTTTTAATTTAAATGCAATGTAACACCTTTAGCATTATATTTTGAAAATCAATGAACAATGTATCCCTCTGATGCTGCTTCAAAATTACCTTTCTTATGTCAATGAAAATACATTTTCTGTTCAGTTAATATTAATATTCCCCTAAATGTAGGGAATTTTAAGGTAATTAATTATATTATCATACATTAAACATTGATTCATTTATTGCAATTACCTAAATGTTACCCACTTTCGAGCATAGAAGCAAATAGTTCAAATATTATCCAGAATCCATTTTGCTCTTGAACCAAAGGCATTAATATATTGTTTTAAAAAAGCAGGATCATGTAACCTTTTTTTTATTGTTTTGAATTTGTTATGTTCACATTTGCAACTGTGTAAACCTCTACATTTTATACAGTTACAATTAAGTTATAATTAAACATTTGATAGATAAGTAAATATATAAAATCTTAAAATATATTTATATATATTTACCCGTAAGTCGTGCCCATTGGACAACAGCAAACATGAATGTCTGTCTGTCTCCATGTATCCATCTACCTATCCACTCATCCATCCATCTATATGTATCTGTCTATCCATCCATCCGTTTATCTGTCTATCTATCTATTTGTCTATGTATCCATCTATCCATCCATCCATGCATCCATCCATCCATCCATCCATCCATCATCTATCTTTCTATCCATCTGTCTGTCTGTCTATGTATCTCTATCCATGTATCTGTCTATCCATGTATCTGTCTATCCATCTATCCATCTATCTATCTATCTATCCATCCATCCATCCATCCATCCATCCATCCATCCATCCATCCATCCATCCATCCATCCATCCATCCATCCATCCATCCATCTATCTATCTGTCTGTCTATCTATCTGTGTATCTATCTTAATTTTTTATTACAGTTTTTTCTCAGTGGCTTTGGTGCATTTCTCTCAACACTATTTACATTTGCACAACAGTTAATGCATTTCTCAAAACAATTAGTGCAAACTGCAAAACCTAGTGGATAACCTGCAAAAGCGCGTCACTTGCTCAAAATGGAGAGCTCATTCCTCAGAAGCAACTATTGATGTCAATGAATGTGCCAGTGTCATCAAGATGAAAAGTCCTGACACCATTGTTTATGAACAAGATAGTCAAATAGCTTTGTCATGTTTTCATTATGACAATTTACTCTAAAAATTTCCAATGCGAAGTGATGCATTTTGGTGACACTTCCTGAAAATGCTCAAGACAGCGCTATATACTGTTTGCACAGCCATTTGAAAAGTACAGTAAAGTTAGACATCACTGCATTTAGTAAGCTATCTGAGCACAAGACACTGAATATGTATAGTAATATGTTTCACATGTTTACTGCATTTGCTCTTTACAATTATAATGTATTCACAGCATTGTGCAAACAAATAAATACACCCTTATTTACAACCAACATAAACGTCCTCTGGGTAGAGCTGTGCACAACTGTAAACAATATTGGAGGACATATTGGAACTGAACCTACAACATACACAGGTCTGTAAATCAGTCATGAAATTGTTCAATTTAAGACATTTTCAGGAAAAAAAGATTTAAATTTTTTTTAAATAAAATTATCAGATTTTGACAACTAGTTCAACATTTTTGTTTGTAATGACTCAAGTAATGAAATGAGCACTTAGTTTTATATGGAATGACTATTCAGCATTCACAAGTATAGTTTATTTTGACTGACATGACATAAGCAAATGAGAATGTTATAAAAAGCAGAGAGTTGTATGAAAGCATGTCCGAAAGCTTTTTGCAATTGGTTGGAAGGAATGAGAAACTGCTACTATGATGTGCACAAATGACCAATTGTTGTGAGAAATGCATTAAAACAACTGAGAAAAACTTTAAACTTTAAAGGAGGGTTTTTGAAATGTTTTCCATACATCAGTTGCTTCCTTTCAAGCTCTAAAAAAAAAAAAAAAAAATACAAAAAAGCTCTCAAAAATTATCATTCTGCACAGGGAAAAAAAAGCCTATTTGGCACAACATGAAAGCAATTAAATGACTTTGTGCAAATTATATATAATAGAATATATTATATATATTACCTGTGTTATGAAACAGCGAACATGAATTTGTTAAATAATTTCAGATCTCACAAACGTATCAAGCTATTTTCAGAAAAGTTCTCAGTAATCATAGACTCATTTACACACTGCCTCCATGAAATAACTCTGCAAGTCGATTGAGTTGGAATTCCACTTTGTTTTATTCTTACAGAAATCTGCGACAGTGTATTTCTGATATTTACCAATGTGCAAAATATAAACCCATGGAATTTGTCTCTTTCTGGAAAAAAAAAGAAAAGAAAAAGATTTCACATTCATGGATTGGCGTTAATGTGAAAGCTGTCCCACCGGTGACACTGCAAGCGCAGAGGAGCCATGACACCATCATCATGCCAATAAACCCTCAGTGCTTCCAGCTCTCACATCACTTTAGTTTCAGCCCTCGAGACTCATGTTAACGTTATACTACCACTAATAATTCACCTGCAAAAAATAAAATAAAAGTTTATTATTTACTTGCTGTCTTGCCATTTTATGGCTATATA
>CAIGQZ010032119.1:132888-162115 GCA_903798205.1 Danio tinwini | reverse complement strand
AATAAAGTGCATCTATCAACCTCTTCTCCTTCTTTTGAGGTCAGTGTTGCCAGATTGGGTGGTTTTTGAATTTGATGTGCGGGTAAAAAAATGGCATAGGCGGGTTGACAAAAATTTGGACGGTTTTAAAATGTAAATTTTATATGCAACTTATTTAACAAAACATAACTGTGTGCTCCTACTCAATTCAGTTAGCATTAAACAGTGTGTAGCGCAAACCGCGCGGGCCCACCGGCAAAAGGAGGTGAAGGAAAGCTGTATCAAAATCTGACTCCCCGGACATATCTGACTCCCCTTCGCGTGCATGCGCATCACGCAGCGCCTGCAGTTAAACTCACAGTGGTTTATCATGACACTTTAATCGATCACTTTTTTCCACAACTGACAGCAAGAACAAACATAAAAGCATTGTCTGATTGACAAGTAGCACCTAATTATGTTCAAAAGAATTTAAAACACCAAATGGGACGATTTTATACCCCATTTCGAAAGTAAAACACTGTGGTTCTGTGACTGCTGGTGTTGGTTGCTGTATGGTTGAACATGATGACAGTTAAAGTAACTAGGTTAATTTCGATCAAATGAAATAAATTAAAGTTGAATAAAATATGAATCTAATATTTTGGGTTTTTCTTTTGTGCAGTTGGGCAGGTTTTGGACAGCTTTTGGGCTGGAAAAAGTCAGCTATATCTGGCAACACTGTTTGAGGTGCATGTTTTTCTTGCATTAGGACCACCAGCTGAACAAGATTGTGTTTTGTTTGTCTGTCTTCACTGCGCTACTGTGTTTATACAGTGAACTCAGTGCCGCAATAACATAAGGACACCGGAAACTCATTTTTGAGTGAACCATCATGCCATTAGCTTAACAACATATATCATAAGCGGCATTACTAATAGAGTTACTTTTTTCAGTACTATTTCCCCTGTTACCATTACTGATAATAAAATGTTGTTATATAATTAATATATAATTTGCAATTAAACTTAATGAATCTTAGTACACTGTAAAAAAAAAAAAAAGTTGACTCGATTTAAGTTGAGTCAACTCAAAAAAAGCTTTGCAGCAAGTTGCCTTAGAATTTTAAGTTGAGATAACATTTTTTTTTTTTACAGTGAAGGTTCTGCCAGGCCTACTCGGGTGTGTGTGTGTGTGTGTGTGTGTGTGTGTTAAAATATTAAATTTGATAGGTGTATTTCACATTGTTCCACAGCAAAATTCATATAGTACATAATGGAGTACAATGTTTAATAATAATAGTTTGTTTAATTTAGTGTCAATTTTATTCAATGTACAGCATGTAATGTTGGGTGCATATTTTAAAAAGCAATACAACAGTTACTTAGTTACTTTTATAATGATGTAATATACAAGTAATATTGAAAAATACTTTTCCTGGTAATTGGTTACTTTTATAATTATGAATTAATTCAGTTACTAACTCAGTTACTATTTGTAAGAAGTTATTAGTAACTATAACTAATTACTTTTTTTAGTATCAGTGTCCGATACTGCTTGTAAGTGTCCATTTCTTCTACTATTAAGACTCTGTAGAAGCTTAAACAGATCTTTCTGCTGTTAAAAACTAATATTCACCTGATATTTACATTACTTAAATAAGTGAGCATATTTCATTCTGTGACTCTCCGTTCTGTGTTCCCACATTAGTGTTGTGATGTTTACTCAAGAGTGTTCAGTTGCCCATGCTGAACCAGTCTACACGGTTGGGTGGTTTATTTAAACTGCAGTGTTTACAAATGCTGCGGTAATGAGTTTGGAACGAATCGCGAAACATTTCGCCAAACATCTCTGTTTACTGAATGACCGGAGGAATTATAGAGGAAAAAACACAAAACAAGGTCTTCCAAAGAAATTAAGAAAATGAGTAACAGAAAAAGTAACAGAAAGACTAACATAAACATAAAGCACCTAATTCCTTTTTTTCATATAGACAAAATGATTGTTGCACGGACTGGAGAGAACTTTTTAAAATTGTGTTGTACTTGTGACAATAATTATGAAGATCTATTCTATTCTATGCTACAGTACCTGAAAAAAGTTGTCACCAATCCAAGTTTTAGGAACAGCAAATAATAACTTGACTTCTAGTTGATCATTTGGTATCAGAAGTGGCTTATATGACAGGCAAAGGCCTCTAGATTATGCTTATTTTACCAAAATAAAATATGATCATGCCTTGACTTTTAATGATTTAATTAGGACAGAAAGGTCTGACTTTGCTTAGACATAAGTCTTGTCACTTAACAGAAATAATGTCCAGTACAGAATATAAAGTCATGCTGCAGTGAAAAAAGAATGAATATTGTGTGTGACTCCCATGAGCTTGGAGGACTGCATCCATACATCTCTGCAATGACTCAAATCACTTATTATTAAAGTCATCTGGAATGGCAAAGAAAGCGTTCTTGCAGGACTCCCAGAGTTCATCAACATTCTTTGGATTCATCTTCAATGTCTCCTCCTCCATCTTACCCCAGACATGCTTAAGAATGTTTATGTCTGGTGACTGGGCCGGCCAATCCTGGAGCACCTTGACCTTCTTTGCTTTCAGGAACGTTGATGTAGAGGCTGAATTATGAGGAGCGCTATCCTGCTGAAGAATTTGCCCTCTCCTGTGGTTTGTAATGTAATGAGAAGCACAAATGTCTTGATACCTCAGGCTGTTGATGTTGCCGTCCACTCTGCAGATCTCTCGCACGCCCCCATACTGAATGTAACCCCAAACCATGATTTTTCCTTCAACAAACTTGACTAACTTCTGTGAGAATCTTGGCCCCATTGGGTTCCAGTAGGTCTTCTGCAGTATTGGTGATGAATGGGATGCAGTTCAACAGATGATTCATGGGAAAAATCGACCTTCTGCCACTTTTCCAAATGATCAACTAGAAGTCAAGTTATTATTTGTTGCTCTTACAACTGGAATCCACGACAAGACAATGTCAGGTAGTGTATGTGCGTCAGTGTGTGATTTTGTCTTGTTTTACCTGCAGTGGTGCTTTCTAGTGGCCAGCCAGAATCCTCTCTCACAGCCATAGCACTGAGCAGCCAGATGGTCGGGGTACCACCGGGTCACCTGAAAAAAATTATTTAAATCAACACTGGGCTCTAAAAAAAGGACCAAAGTCTGATGTACACATTCAGGACAATTTGTTGAGGATACAGATGAAAGGATAACACTTTAGTTTAGGTCACAATTCAAGCTATTAACTACTGGCTTATTATTACCCCCTGTGAGTGCAGAAATCCACACATTTTTAGCCCGTAATTGAGTCTATTTATTTACTTGTGTAAATGTGTAAAAATTTATATTTATTCGGTTTTTAAATTTAATTTCAGTAATATTATTGACTAATATGAACATTTTCATATGATTTATTCACAATACAGTTTATAAATTACATTTTCTGTATTTTAGTAGATATAATATATAAGAGACTTGTTTTGTTTACAAATTAAGTGGAGCTAATTGGATTTGCATTGTAAACATTAAATAGAAGCTTAAAAGGTATTATTTTTAATTTTTATATAATACGTTTTTAGTTATGATACTCCGAAAATACTCCTTTTTTTTCCTTTTTTTTTTACACAATTCTGAGCAGAAATAGCAAAAATGTCTGCAGATTCTGTCTGGCCCTAGTTATTATCAGTGTTGGGTGTAATTATAGCCTATTTCCACTAAGTGGTACGTTAAGGTACACTTTTATGCCCATTTCCACTGTCAAAAGGTTCCAAAACGTGAACCGTACCGTACCACTTTTTGGGTACCTTTTCCAAAGGGTACTTAGCACAACAGAAGGGTACCAAATGGCAAAGCAAGACGTGCAGCTGAACGCTATTGGTTTACAAAGAAACGTCACTAGCGCGTGCACAAGCCAGAAGAATGAAAACAAAGTAACATCGTAAGTATTACATCGTAATACTATATACATACATCAACGAGCCAGGGTCAACCCAAGCTTAAACAAACCTTGTCATCGTCTTGATGAACAGCCACAAAGACCAGAATAACAGAGTCTTCGTGTGTCCTGTTGTTGTTTACGAGGTCTTCAAGGAGCGGTTTCACTTTCTCCAGAGAGCTCGCATGCACTCGCCGCGTGTCTATATTAGAAACTTAACTCATTATAATAACGTGTGCATGATTATTGAGTTGCTTATGATATTCATTCAGAAATGGACAAACGCAAGAGGGAAGCGTGAAAAAACAAAGGAGAAGCCAGAAAAAACTAAAGTAGCAAATGATTCTTTCTGCAACATGAAACATGAACAAACTGCCATGTTTAACTATTATCATCGCCTTTTGGACTATTGTGAACTCGGAATGACGGGATTACTTTCTAACAAGAGGTTACATGTGCTGGTGAACATCAAAGATGCAGATGAGAGATTTAATCTGACTGTAGGTACCATTGATACCCTTTGGCAGTGGACACACAAGCCTGATAAAAGTGACCCGTAACAAACCGTACAATACCATTATTACAAAGTAACTAGTTACTGTAATTAGATTACTTTTCTTTTTCATGTAATTACAGTTACTTATAATGTACTTGTTTAAACTCTACATAAATTCAACAGTTTGGGATAAATCAATTACGAGAAGCAGAGTAATTCATTTATCAAGTAGATTGTCCATGCTTGAGAATCAATGAAAATGCATACCTCAGTGTCCTGCTTGTCCACCTGTTCCCAGCTGGCCTCAGAGAAGAGTTCAGTGCTGCAGCGCGACAGACAGTTTGGCTCCAGGTTAAAGTCGGAGTCTGTGATTGAAGTCTGACAGAAAGATGGAAAACAAGCCATCAAACATGGCAAAACAAAAAAAATGTGAAAAACATGTAACGCGGGTTTAGAAGATCACTTTTTAAATGCATTTCACTAAAGGTTACAAAATACTTTCTTTAAAAAGTCATTTGTATTCTTTAGATTACTCACATTTAATAAACTAAACACTGAAAAACTAAGCAGTGTTCTCTTAAAAAATGCATCATATTTGACTTATTTAACATCAGTTTACCATAATAGAAATAAAGTGCAGTCAATCTCTAACAATCAAAAAGACAAAGTAATTATTTTATTGTAGTTATTTGGTTTAATGGGAAACATGGACTCATAGATATGAACTCAACTATCACAAAACAAAAACAGCTGTGGATCATACAGGTAATGAAAGACAATAAAGTTTCAAGTGTATGTAATCTTTTGAAAGAGGTCATTTTTCTAAATTTCTTTATTATTTTATCTTGTATATGTATTGTATATGCAGCATAGGGCTGCACGATACTGAAAAAAATGTGATAATGTGGTGTTGCATTTTTCAATAACGATATTTCTTACGATATAACATTTCCCTAATATTTTTTCTTTTTTTTGCCATGTTTTTAAATAATGTACGTAATGATATTAAATTAAACATGTAAACCATATATTTTTAGATTTAATTAATCTATCAAGGTGCAAAATTTTTGTCTTAAAGACACTATAGTTTTTGGATGAACTACCCCTTTAATGTCTAAATGACATAAATGTGAATAAAATACAAAAGTAATCACTTTGGTCACTTAAAATCCATTACATGACATGTCTATCAATAAAGGGATATTAAATCTACAATGTTGTCATTATTTACTTATCCCTCCATTTTTTTTGTTCTGTTGAGCTTAAAAAAGAAATATTGAAGAATGTTGTAAACCTGTAACCATTAATTAGGAAAAAAAGGATGTAAAGGATGAGAACTTTCATTTTTGGGTGAACTATCCCTTTAATCCCAACCCTGACTGCTCACCACTTCATCTCCGATGTCTCCGTTGAGCCGCAGCATCCCAGCAGCCTGGTGGCTTTCCAGGCGACTCCAGAGCTCCTGAACCTGTCTCTTCAGAGCCTCTACCTCTAGCTGGTGTCCCGCCTCGATCTGCCGCAGCCGCTGCTGGATGGCGTCCGTATGCAGGGTCAACCCATCGTCATCCAGATGGCTCCGAGATGATGATGATGGAGGCTCTGGTGGGCTGAAGCTCGGCCGGCCCAGAAACCCCAAATGCAGGCAGCGATGGTGGGAGCAGGTGCCCCGTGCATGGAGAGTCAGAGAGCCACAACTGGCCAGTGAAACCTGCCGGCTGAGAGTGGCCCGTTCTCCGTTTGTGCGTGGCGTGGAGGGCTCGGGGTCGGGTGAGTCTCCGTTACACATGGGGTGGAGGAGGTCAGTGGAGGAGGGTGGAAAGGCACTGAGAGACGCCCGTTTTGGGGTGTTGTTTAAAGTTCTGGCTGCTGTGCGTAGACCCTGTTTGAGGCACGATGATTCGGCGAGGGCTTTGAGAGGGGGTGGAATAGACAAAGGTCCCAGGCTCTCTGGCCGAACGCCCAAATCCTCGGTCAGTGTCTCTGTGGAGCTTTCTAGGAGCGAAAGACGTTTTTCTGCCTGCTCGATGGATGGTTCAACTGCATGGCCGTTGGTTAGAGTCCTGAGGCCATTGGGAGTTAACATAGTTGGGTTGCATGATGAATCATCTTCTTGTGTTGTGTATTTCTCAATTTCTTCAGAGTCCTGGCTTCCTGAAGTATCCTGGCTGAGAGCTGATGATGCTTCAGAATTGCCATCTTCCGAACAATGTCCATTGACATTCTCGTCTTCAAGACATTTGCTCTCTAGATCGTCCTCAGTTCTACCTTCCACTGCAATATCATCACTCTTTCCATTTACAGTGGCGGTTTCATTAGTCTTTGCGACACTGCGAGTATCTGGTGCTGATTCATCTTTCGTGGCCTCCTGGAGAATGTTCTCCATTTGGCCCACAGCCACACCAACTGTTAGCTCCGCCTCATCAACCCCATCTATCATTGGCAATCTGACATCCTTAAGCCCCTCCCCATTCTCTGCACCCCCATTAGAGAATGTTCCCATAATCCCCACCATGGTTTGTCCGTTGACCCTTTCTTCTGGCTCTGGAGATGCAGCTCCCTCAGTCCCAGCCCCAATGTTGAGCTCAAGAGACCTGCGATGGTCCTGCCATTTCTCATTCAAACTTGGGTCACTGGAACGTCGATTTGATGTAAGTGGGCTTCCCACTTCACAAGCACTGGGCAAGTTATCAAACGAGCGGGTTTTAGGACGCCTGTGGAAATACATTAAGTCAACCAGAAATGGCATTTACATTTACTATACAGTCCAACTTATGTAGCTTTTGTATTATCTTTATTTTTGTGGATATATAGTACAACATTTTTAATTGACCCTTCGCTAAGCCAAACCCAAAAATCGCCACACACCAATCGTGGCTTTGCAACCGTAGCCACGCGGGGTGGTGGAATTATTTCTCTTTTCAAAACCTAAAACCCAAGGAGAAAAATGCCAGCGTGGATCAAGCTCTGTGAGGGGTGCTAAAGGAGCGAAGTTAAGATGGTTTTGTTTTTGATATTTCTGACACATTCAGTGATAGGGAATAACTCCCATACCTCTTACCCTAAAAAGATCTAAACTGTGTTTCCTACAAAAATACAAAGCAGGTTATGTTTCACATCTTTTTTTGATGTTATGCTTGATATTATGAGCACTGCTCCGTTTAAGCCTTCACCATAGTAGTCATACTTATAGCGGTAATATCTCCATCTGTTTCAAGCTACAAATATTTAAAATTACATATCAACAGAACAAAACCGAGATGTGATCACAAACTGAGCACTTGCGATCAATATACTTCATCCGCAGCTGTTTTTCAGTCATTTATATCCCTCATGTCCATGTCAGAGCTACAAATCACTGATGTTTACATCTGTCTTTTGGAGATTTAGTCATTGGTTACATTATATTGGGTTAGTGTCTGCTTTTATATTTGGTGTCGGATTAATATTTGACCGTGTTTCCTTGTCGGTTTGTAATGCTATATTTCATTGCACAACAATTAATCAATCAGGCTTTTGGCAAAAAAAAAAAAATCACGGTTTAATTAATTATGATTAGATTATTTGTAAATTTCACCTCTCCTGCTGTGCATGAACTAAGCTGTTGAATGGTCAGCGTATGAAGCGGCTAGGCTAACCTAGCTTCAATTTTAATTTAATTATTTTCTAATCAGTTGCGTATTAAGTCGTGAATATAGCCCTGTAATGCATACTGCAGTCCTTTTTTGTCTGGCTTTCTCGGACAGCTCATTTGTTTGCCAAAAATGACTAATTATATCCCTGGGAATGTCTGACACCGGCACATATAAATTGTAATAGACGTTACAGGCATGAAAGCTTGACAGGCGTAGCAACAGTAACTAAGGAGGGCGGGGCTTAGCGAAGGATCAATTGCATACATGCAATAACCTCATTAAGGGTGATGTACAGTTGAAGTCAAAATTATTTGCCCTCCTGTGAATTTCTTTTTCTTTTTCAAATATTTCCCAAATGATGTTTACAGAGCAAGGAATTTTTCACAGTATTTCCTATAATATTTTTTCTTCTAGAGGAAGTCTTATTTGTTTTATTTTGGCTAGAAATCAGTTATTAGATATTAGTAATTAAAACTATTGTTTAGAAATGTCTTCTTTCCATTAAACAGAAATTGGGGGAAAATATACTTATCTATAATATGTCTAATAATTCAGGAGGGCTAATAATTCAGACCTCAACTGTATATTATACAGCAGATCTCAAATGCTTGACTATATTAAACTTATTATCATTCAGCTTTAACAAGCTAGAGCTGTGGCAAAAAAAATGCTTAAGAAAACAATTCTACATCGATTCTGAGATTATCAAATTGAATTTCTATTCGCTTAAATAATTTTTAAGCGTAGTTTTAAACAGCAGATGTCGCTCTAGGTTTATGTTTTTACCATACACTCAAATGCTCATGAAAAAGAGGGCTTGTGTGTTTTGGTGAGCCATGCAAGTTGGCTTTTATGTCACAAGATTAATGTAATGCATAGCTCACTATGAACTCTTGTAATTCACTTTAGTAATGATTCTTATAATATTTATTAATGATTAATTTAAGGGTTAAGTGGTATTGCTAGCTAAGTACGACAGTTTATGATGCATACAATGCCATCTGGTAAAAACGAAGCTCAGAATTGATTCGAGAGAGAATAATGTAATGTAATGCAATGTAAAGTATTTAATGCTCCACTAGGATGATGCGACGGCAGCCACAGGACAACGGCGCCAGTGCGCTCACCACACACCAGCTATAGGTGGAGTGGAGAGAGAGTGACAGAGCCAATTCGGTGGATGGGGATGATTGGGAGGCCATGATTGATAAGGGCCAATAGAGTGAATTTTGCACCGGGGTTACACCCCAACTCTTTATGAGAAGTGCCATGGGATTTTTAATGACCACAGAGAGTCAAGACCTCGGTTTAACGTGTGATCCGAAAGACGGCGCTTACTGACAGTATAGTGTCCCCTTCACTATACTGAAGCATTAGGACTCACACAGACCACAGGTTGAGCCCGCCCTGCTGGCCTCACTAACACCACTTCCAACAGCAACCTAGATTTCCCCTGTGGTCTCCCATCCAGGTACTGACCGGGCTCAGCCATATAGAATAGCATTTTGAAAATCTCAGAAATCATGCAGATTTCTTGAACCATTTTTCACCATAGCTCTAATGCACATTAAGATACTATGAATATAAAGAACATGAATGTTTTGCTGTAAGTTTACATGTCATCTAGTTACCTGCCCAGGGGCTGATCCTCAGGGTTGGCACCGGGTGCAGGGTAAGGGGCACAGGAGTCATCTGAAGGGGTCGTGGGTGAAGAGCTGGGTAGGTAAACTGCTGTCCACAACATCAGATTGCGCACGTGACACACAGGATGAAGCACCTAGTAGAAACCAGCAGATATAAAAACTGTTAATAAATATAATTTTAGTGGGCGGCGCAGTGGTTAGAACTGTGGCCTCACAGCAAGAAGGTTGCTGGTTCGAGCCTCGGCTGGGCCAGTTGGCATTTCTGTATGGAGTTTGTATGTTCTACCAGTGTTGGCATGGGTTTCCTCCGGATGCTCCGGTTTCCACCATAAGTCCAAAGACATGCGATATAGGTGAATTGGGTAAGCAAAATTGTGATTGACCCTTCGCTAAGCCACACCCAAAAACCGCCACGCACCAATCGTGGCTTAGCAACCGTAGCTATGTGCAGGGGCTCTGTCAAGCTTTCTAGCGAGGGAAACAAGCCAAAGCGTTGTGCATATGGACTGTGCAAATCTGACAGCCGGTATCCTAAAAGTTTGGACAGGGTGGTGGAATTTTTTTCCCTTTTCAAAACCTAAAACCCAAGGGGAGAAATGCCAGCATGGATCAAGCTCTGTGAGGGGCGCTAAAGGAGCGGAGTTAATTTGGTTTTGTTTTGATATTTCTGACACAGTCAGTAGTAGACCGACAGTAATAACTCACACACCTCTAACGTTACCCTAAAATGATCTAAACTGTGTTTCCTACAAAAATACAAAGCAGATTATGTTTCACAGCTGTCTTTTTTCTTTTCTTTTTTCGCTTGATATTATGAGCACTGCTCCGTTTAACTCCTCGCCACAGTAATCATACAAATAGTAATCATATTACCATCTGTTTCAAGCTACAAATATTTGAAATTACATATCAACAGAACAAAACAGAGATGTGATTACAAACTGAGCACTTGCAATCAATATACTTTAACGTTACCCGCAGCTGTTTTTTAGTATTTATAAAGAGCACACAAACATACTAACAGTTATAGGTGACTATACTGTACATTGATATGGGTCAATGATGCTAATATTTGGTACAAATCCATCAATATCCTCTATCTGGCTGTTCTTTCTATGGTTTAATTTGTTATAATTAGATTGTTTTTAGATTTCAACTCTCCTGCTGTGCATGAACTAAGCTGTTGAATGGTCAGCGTATGAGGCGGCTAGGCTAACCTAGCTTCAATTTTAATTAAATTATTTTCTACTCGGTTGCCTATTAAGCCGTAAATATAGCCCTGTAATGCATACTGCAGTTCTTTTTTGTCTGGCTTTCTCGGATATCTCACCTGTTCGCCAAAAATTACAAATTATATCCCTGGGAATGTTTGACACCGGCGCATACACATTGTAATATACGTGCCAGGCTTGAAAGCTTGACAGGCGTAGCAACAGTAACTAAGGAAGGGCTTAGCGAAGGGTCAAATTTTATCCGTAGTGTAATTGTGTAAATGAGGGTGTGTGAATGAGGGTGTGTGGGTGTTTTCCAGTGTTGGGTTGCGGCTGAAAGGACATCCGCCGCATAAAACATATGCTGGATAAGTTGGCGGTTCATTCCACTGTGGCGACCCATGATTAGTAAAGGGACTAAGCCGAAAAGAAAATGAATGATTGAATAACAGTAAATGTGAACAAATACCAACACAGAGTACTTTCGAAGCATTAAAATTTTAGATAATGTTTATATTAACATCTACTAATAATATTGCACATTTAGAACTAATACATACTTTACCTGACATTACAAACAAAAGTGAAACATTCGATAATGTATTAATTACAGGGTTTGTACACATTTTTACTACTAAAATTCCATGACTTTTCCAAGACTTTTCCAGAACTTTCAAGTACATTTTCATGACGTAAAGTTTCATGTAATGTCAACACATACATGGTAAATAATAAGAAAAACAATGACGTTCACATTTACTACAGCACATCATAGAACACGCAACAATCTATTTTGTTTAAATTTGTTTTTATATCCATGTAAAATTTTGATAATGTTTACACAGCACTAACAATGTGAGAGCAAGTTTTTGGCCAAGAACAGAAAAGAAATAAAGACAACTAACCTATATTAAAGTTAGGGCTGCACAATATATCGTTTCAGCGTCGATATCACAATGTGTGCATCCGCAATAGTCACATCGCAGGATATGCAATGTTGAGATTATAGTTTAATATAGATTTTAATCATAATGGAGTAAATGATTATCATCTGCATGCATTATTAAAGAGATAGTTCACCCAAAAATGACTCACCATTTTCATTACATCCTTCACTTGTTTCAAACATTTATGAGTTTTCTTATTTATAAATGAACACAAGAAGAATATAATTTAATAACTCCTATAGTACTGAAAGTGAAGAGTGAGTAAATAGTGAGTACATTTTAATCTTTGAGTCCCTTTAGGCCTGTGACTGTGTGAACATTTCAATATTTCACATTTTAAATCATCCGGCCACAAGAAATGTTTTGTAACTTTAATAAAGATTAAATAAAACACAATGAAGACGATGCAGATTATTCAATATCTGTACCTGAATAGTGAATACCTGAAAACTATAATTCACTTTTATCTTTACTATATTTTATTTATCTATGCTTGTCAATTATTTGTTATACATTATTGGAAATTCACTCCTCTACAAAATCCCCCCAATCAATCCAAATAAACCTGTTAAATCATCTGGTGAAATTATATTCACATTGCAATATATATCTCAGAAACACAAAATATCATAATGTCATATTTTTCCAATATTGTGCAGCCTTAATTCATGTATACAGATATTTGTTAAACTAATTTCCAAGACTTTCCCAAAACTTTGTGGGTTTTTCTGTTTTTCCAAAACTTTTCCAGGCCTGAAAAATGCCATGTCAAAATTCCATGACTTTTCCAGGTTTTCCATGACCGTATGAACCCTGTAATTAACATTAACTAAGAATTTGTTGTAAAATGTCATCAAAATTATTAAAACTGAAACTGATCGAATTTAACAACAGCAACAACAACAACAACAACAAAAACAACAGCAGTAAAACCCTAACAAGACGCAGTGCATTATTAAAATGTAAAGTTCTACAGTATATATTAAAATCCTGAAATAACCCTACCCACCAACAGGTTTATTTGGGCTTTGTGAACTTCTGTAGCTTTAAAAGACAGGAAATGAAAAGACAGGCAGCTCCAAGTCTCTTGAGCATTAGAGAGGAATGCAAGCATGAGCTGTGAAGCCGGTAAACGCCTCCCTTCAGGTTCACTCAAGACACAAAGGTCAAATGAAACTATTACAAAACAGAGGTATGAGTTCTGAGGCCAAGGCAGCCGAGGGCTATTAGGAAAGAAAAATACTTGTAAATAAGGGCCAAAAGGTTTGAGCTCGGCCATGATGAGCCACTTCCAGATGAAGGGAAAAAAAAGCATTTGACTAGACTGCTTTCATAGTTAATTCATGTGGTAAAATTATCATTATTATTTGTTGAACAGCCACAAAAGTCAACTTATGTGCCATTTACATATTATCATTTTGAGAAGTGGTCATAAGTGAGGTATGTTAATACACTAAATAATGCTTTCTCCAGAAGAAAAAATCTAATAGGAAATACTGTGAAAAATTCCTTGCTCTGTTAAACATCATTTGGGAAACATTTTTTAAAAGAATTACAACTTTACAGCAGGACTAATAATTTTACCTTAAACTTACAGTTGAAGTCAGAATTAGTAGCCCCCCTTTGATTTTTTTTTGTTTTTTAAATATTTCCCAAATGATGTTTAACAGAGAAAGGAAATTTCACAGTATGTCTGATAATATTTTTTCTTCTGGAGAAAGTCTTATTCGTTTGATTTTGGCTAGAATAAAAGCAGTTTTTATTTTTTTAAGAAGCATTTTAAGGTCAATCTTATTAGCCCCTTTTATTAGCCCCAATTTATTTAGATAGTCTACAGAACAAACCATCATTATACAATAACTTGCCTAATTACCCTAACCTGCCTAGTTAACCTAATTAACCTAGTTAAGCCTTTAAATGTATAGAAGTGTCTTGAAAAATATCTAGTTAAATATTATGTCCTGTCATCATAACAAAGATAAAATAAATAAGTGATTAGAAATGAGTTATTAAAACTATTATGCTTAGAAATGTGTTGAAAAAATCTGCTCTCTGTTAAACAGAAATTGGGGAAATAAATAAACAGGGGGGCTAATAATTCAGGGTGGCTAATAATTCTGACTTCAACTGTATATCTATTATCTCAAAAATGTGTTTAAGGGTTACGTAACTATTTATATGAGTAATAATCAGGGCTTGACATTAACTTTTTTGATCAGCAGCCACTATGGCTAGTAGTTTTCCAACGTTACTAGCCACTTGCCACAATTTTGTTTTGTTGTTTATATGCATAAATTTGACTTTGGCGTGCTAAAATGACTTAATTTAAATTTTGTGTTAAGTCCATATGTCTCCTCGTTGATTTACCTTTTCTGTGTGTTGTGACCTTGCTCAATGAGCATGAGCAAATGTGTTGTGGTTTCATGGTGTCGCATTGCAGCTAGTTTTATTTCACATGACTTTTCAGGGCTCAACACTAAGGATTTACCACATTTTTCTCTGACCACGCCAAACTAATTATTTCCTTGACAGAAATTTTAAATATTGTGTGGAAAAAAAAGCTAAATATAGCTGTGTACATACACTTTTTATTCAACAAAAATGTTCTTAAAAAGTGGACATTTAAGATATGTGTGTCACACATGTGACATGTGAGAGATAAAAAAATCAGTTCTTCAAACTGTCTGCATTGCGCTCAGGTGTTGAAAGTTTAGGCTCTTGTTGGAGACAATGTGGAACCTCAATGGTTAACCATTTTCACATTTTTTGGGCTTGCCCAAAGATACAGACCTTCTGGTATGGGACATACACTGTATGGAGAGACTTTTAACCTAAAATTTGATTCAAAAAAGTGTAACAAGTACTGGCAAAAATGGTCTGAGTATGTCATTGTAAACAATTTGTGATAATGTATGTTAAATTTATTATGCGTTGATTCTGTAACCTTTATGACAACCGCTTTGTTCTTTGTTTTTATTTCTATTTTTTCCCCTTCTGTCATTTTTTTTCTCTTTTCTCTAAATAAAAAAGTTAAAAAAAATTAACATTTAAAAAAAATATTGTCATGTACCTACACATATGCACAGTATTGTCCCAGATCAGCAGTTAAACTATACATAAATGGAGAGTTGATCTCCTATTAAAGCAATGTTAAAGTAAAGGATGATAAATAAACCATATTAAAAATAACTGTAAGCAAGAAAGCAGATGGAAAACATACTGTGTGCGATAATGAAAAGAATGATCACATGCATGATCAGAGTTAACGTTAAGCCCCTATAATATTCTTTTCAAAGAATGGTTAAAGCGAAAGTGGTAACCTCTGCTGCTTACAAAAAATCTTGAGCTCTTGAAAGCAGCAGGACAGTGGGTGCACAAGCATTGCTTTTTGTCCTGTCTATTTCAAAGAAAACCGTTAGCAACAGTTACATTACCTGGCATGGTTCCTTCGTGATCATCCTCTCACTCTGTATTTACCATTCTTTTACCATTCAGTTATTTTACCAGTTAGTCATTCTGCTTCTCGATTCTCAATCACATTTGCATGCATATTGACAAACGGTCAAAAACTATAACTCTAATCTGTAGTGACTACCCAGCACTGACAGTTTAAAAATTATTTTCAACCAGCCAAAGTGGCTAGTGGGTGTGACTAATAGGGCTGTGCGATCAATTGAAATCGAATCGCAAGCAATTTGAAATGTTGCGATTAGCTACTAATAGGTACTATGTTTAATATACTAATCTAATCTAATGAGTAGTTGTAAAGGGCTGTATAAATAAAGGGAAAGTAAAAGTAAAAGAGAGCAGAAGAAATTGAGAAAAGGTGACGTACGGTCTCTGAATGTGAGGAGTACAGCATGTTTCCGAAGGAGCGGTTGGCGGCTCTGAGGAGAGACCAAACCGAGCAGGTTCTCTCCTGGATGTGTCTGTCTTCTCTTTCCTTTCCGCTGTTACACAGGAACGTCCCGAACAGACATGAGTATGTGTGCTGGACTAGCTTCACCTGAACACACAAAGCGAAAGCATTTACAAACTGCTCAACACTATTACAAGACACGCATTTAAAGGGTACCTATTATGCAAAAATCACTTTTATAGGGGGTTTAAACAGAGTTGTGTGGCAGCAGTCTGTGAATATAACCAGTTTCTAAAGGTCAAATCTTTTTGGATTAAATTTTTTAATAGACACATTTGATAAAAAGTCTGAAGAAACACTTTGATTGACATTCTCCATTTGTAGTTGTCATCAGAGGTGGGAAAGCTCTGCCCACTAGTGATGATCTCCCTCATTAGCATAGGTCGTGAGTCTTATTTTTAAATATGCCACTATGCTGACACGCAGGCATTTGTAGCTCTGCCCTCTTTTGAAAAGAGCACAACCTTATTAGAATTTAAAGCGACAGTCACCAAAACAGCACGGTCTCAAAGTTATAAAACATTATTTGTGGGGTATTTTTAGCTGAAACTCCACACACACACACACACACACACTCTAGAAACATTAAATGCTTATTTTAAATCCTGTAAAAAGGGGCATAATACGTTCCCTTTAAAGGTGCCTTATTATGTAAATCAGGATATTTCCTGGATATATAATTTTTTTATGTTGTTAAACGACGCAGACAGATGCTGAATGGTGGTATCAGTCTGCGTAAACTCATAGAAAACAATGTTTACAATAGTTTTTGGGGTTTTTTATGGGGCGTGGCTTAAAAAAGCAGTTCTCAGCCAGCCATCTGTTCACAGCTCATTATGCAAAAAGTGGGATATACAGATTATAAATGCATTCAATAATATTCATGACCACTCCAACTATGGTCAAACCCGAGCTATTAATTCTGGGGGTAATTTCTGGGGTTATAAACGAGCATATACCATTGATGTCACAATTATTAGCCCTCCTGAATTATTAGCCCTCGCTGTATATTTTTTCCCAATTACTGTTTAAAGAAAAGACGCTTTTATTCAACACATTTCTAAACATTATAGTTTTAATAACTCATTTCTAATAACTGATTTATTTTATCTTTGCCATGATGACAGCATATAATATTCAGGGTTTCTGCAGATATCATAATGTAAAATTTAAGACTTTTTAAGACCTTTTAAGACCATTAAGTATTAAATTTAATATCAAAAACACGCATACACATAAAGAGAAAGTGCAAAAATCACAAAATTAGTAGCAAAATAAATGTATTCAAATTGAACAGTACTGAAGACAGGTTAGATGCACCACAGATAAACTACAGGAAAAAAAACAAAAAAAAAAACATCTTAAGGCTGATTTATAGTTCCGCCTGGCTCCGCATCACGCACCTCCACTGACTGAAAATCAAATGCAGCACCGCACAAACTGTTCGCCCGAGTCTTAAAAAATTGAATACGGTTCGACAGCCGAAATCATGTCGCGCACACCCAAAGCAAACCTCCGCAAACACAGCAATGAGGTCACATTCGCCGCACGCATTGACTGCAATAACAGAAAGCTGATTGGCTATTGCATGTTGGTTTCATTTGTAGTTGTAATACCGCTAATTACATTTGGACTAGTGAAATGAAGAACTACAACACCACGAAAACCAAGCAATAACAACAAAAAATAATTTAAATGAGCATTGAAAAATAAGACCTGTGCAAAAATATTCAAGACCTAGAACAGCGAATTTAAGACTTTTTAAGGCCTAAAATTCAGATTTTAAAATTTTAGACTTTTTAAGACCCCACGGAAACTCTGAATATTTTATTAGATATTTTTCAACATACTAGTATTCAGCTTAAAATTACATTTAAAGGCTTAACTAGGTTTATTAGGCAAGTTAGGTTAATTAGACAAGTCATTGTATAAAAGTGGTTTATTCTGTAGACAATCTAAATAAATATTGCTTAAGGGGGCTACTAATATTGACCTTAAAATGGTTTTAAAAATTAAAAACCGCTTTTATTCTAGCCAAAATAAAACAAACAAGACTTTCCCCAGAAGAAAAAACATTATAGGAAATAATGTTAAAAATGTCTTGCTCTGTTAACTTCAACTGTATAAACCCTTATAACCATAATATTTTTACTTATCCAAGCCACATACCTACTATGTAGATATCAGGAAACAACTTAACTTACTGAATAAATGCCCTCTATGGCACCTTCAAAACACAATGTTTTACGTACACTTTAACTCACCAGAAAGGCTTCGTTGAACTCAAAGGAGCATGGAAATTGTCTCTGGAGCTGGTGCACACAGTCCAGCCACTGCAGGAAGACTGGACATCTCTCGTTTAGGTCTTCTGCATTTTCTCCATGACCACATCTGTCAGCGAACTTGTGACCAAAGTCCAACCACTCGGTTTCAACCAGTACTTGAAAACCCTTAGAGCAGAAAGGAGATTTTCTGTTAACAATTTTCCTGATGACAGTCTAAAAATAAGCACAAAACAGAAAATAACTCCAGAATACGTTTCGTATTGTCTTCTTCAGACTCACTCAGCACCGACTCACACACCAAAAACACATCCATAATGGACATCAGCTGAGGATTTTCTGTCCAGTTTTCCACTTACTCTTTCCATAAGCACAGCTTGCTATTCTCAGTTGCTGCAAGTTTCTCAGTTGTTTTAGCAAGTCTTTACACCAGGGCTGCCCAAACTCGGTCCTGGAGGGCCGGTGTCCTGCAGATTTTAGTTCCAACCCCAATTAAACACACCTGAACCAGGGAGGTGTGTTGAAGGAAGTTGGAGCTAAACTATGCAGGACACTGGCCATCCAGGACCGAATTTGGACACCCCTGCTTTACACATTACACTTTGTAAAAAAATAAAACACTTTGTTTTATCTTGATAGTAATCACACACTATTAGTTTTTGTGGTAATACTTTACAGTACAGTTTCATTAGTTAATGTTAATGAATGCATTCTCTGCCATTAACTAACATGAGCAAAGAATTATATATAGTATTTATACATTTGTTAATATTATTTAATATGAATAAAATTAGTAAATCTGTTAATATTTATTCATTCATTTTCTTTTCAGCTTAGTTACTTTATTAATCAGGGGTCGCCACAGCGGAATGAACCGCCAACTTATGCAGAATATGTTTTAAACAGCTGATGCCTTTCCATTCGCAACTCAACACTGGGAAACATCCATACACATTCATTGACTCACACAAACTACGGACAATTTAGTTTACCCAATTCTCCTGTACCGCATGTCTTTGGACTTGTGGGGGAAACCGGAGCACCCGGAGGAAACCCACGCGGACACGGGGAGAACATGCAAACTCCACACAGAAATGCCAACTGACCCAGCCGAGGCTTGACCTTCTTGCTGTGAGATGATCATGCTACCCACTGCGCCACCGCAACACCCCGGTAATATTATTATCTGTTAATATTATTTTATGCACCTGAGCTCATATGAGCTTACAATTGTATTTTTGGTAGCAATGCTTATTGTATTTTTTTAACTAACTTTGAGCAATGCATTAATTAAATTATTTAATAATTTTTGTTAATATTACTAAATAAAAGAAAACTATTAGCATTACTACAAATCATATTAGCTCAGGTCTATAAAATAATATTAACAGATACAACCTTTATATTAATTCTAATGGTATATTAAAAATGATGAAACGTATAGTATAAGTATAATAAATGTTTTAGAAGCATTTTTCATAGTTACTATGGTGGATAACTATGGTCACATTTTATTTACAAGTACAATTCTAGCTATTAAAAAAACATTATCTATGATTTTTGCCTCAATTTTTTTCAACACATTTCTAAACATAATACAGGGAGTGCAGAATTATTAGGCAGGTTGTATTTTTGAGGATTCATTTTATTATTGAACAACAACCATGTTCTCAATGAACCCAAAAAACTCATTAATATCAAAGCTGAATATTTCTGGAAGTAGTTTTTAGTTTGTTTTTAGTTTGAGCTATTTTAGGAGGATATCTGTGTGTGCAGGTGACTTTACTGTGCATAATTTTTAGGCAACTTAACAAAAAACAAATATATACCCATTTCAATGATTTATTTTCACCAGTGAAACCAATATAACATCTCAACATTCACAAATATACATTTCTGACATTCAAAAACAAAACAAAAACAAATCAGTGACCAATATAGCCACCTTTCTTTGCAAGGACACTCAAAAGCCTGCCATCCATGGATTCTGTCAGTGTTTTGATCTGTTCACCATCAACATTGCGTGCAGCAGCAACCACAGCCTCCCAGACACTGTTCAGAGAGGTGTACTGTTTTCACTCCTTGTAAATCTCACATTTGATGATGGACCAAGATCAGGTGAACGTGTTTTTCTTTTAGACACTTTCTTGCCAGCCGCGCTGTGGAGTACTTGGGCGCGTGTGATGGAGCATTGTCCTGCATGAAAATCATGTTTTTCTTGAAGGATGCAGACTTCTTCCTGTACCACTGCTTGAAGAAGGTGTCTTCCAGTAGGATTGGGAGTTGAGCTTGACTCCATCCTCAACCCGAAAAGGCCCCACAAGCTCATCTTTGATGATACCACCCCAAACCAGTACTCCACCTCCACCTTGCTGGCGTCTGAGTCGGACTGGAGCTCTCTGCCCTTTACCGATCCAGCCACGGGCCCATCCATCTGGCCCATCAAGACTTACTCTCATTTCATTAGTCCATAAAACCTTAGAAAAATCAGTCTTAAGATATTTCTTGGCCCAGTCTTGACGTTTCAGCTTGTGTGTCTTGTTCAGTGGTGGCCGTTTTTCAACCTTTCTTACCTTGGCCATGTCTCTGAGTATTGCACACCTTGTGCTTTTGGGCACTCCAGTGATGTTGCAGCTCTGAAATATGGCAAAACTGGTGGCAAGTGGCATCTTGGCAGCTGCACGCTTGACTTTTCTCAGTTCATGGGCATTTATTTTGTGCCTTGGTTTTTCCACACGCTTCTTGCGACCCTGTTGACTATTTTGAATGAAATGCTTGATTGTTCGATGATCATGCTTCAGAAGCTTGGCAATTTTAAGAGTGCTGCATCCCTCTGCAAGATATCTCACTATTTTTGACTTTTCTGAGCCTGTCAAGTCCTTCTTTTGACCCATTTTGCCAAAGGAAAGGAAGTTGCCTAATAATTATGCACACCTGATATAGGGTGTTGATGTCATAAGACCACACCCCTTCTCATTACAGAGATGCACATCACCTAATATGCTTAATTGGTAGTAGGCTTTCGAGCCTATACAGCTTGGAGTAAGACAACATGCATAAAGAGGATGATGTGGTCAAAATACTCATTTGCCTAATAATTCTACACTCCCTATAGTTTTAATAACTCATCTCTAATAACTGATATGTTTTATCTTCGCCATGATGGCAGTACATAATATTTTAGTCATTGGGTCTCGCAGCTTAACAGGTCTGCCTTGCCTTCGAAAAAAAAAAGTGCTCTCATAAATAATTAAGAAGCAGGGTCTTCAAGCAGCTATGAATAATAATGAGAAACCGATGCGTCATCACTCCACTAGCAGATTCACGCTACGTCACCGATTTTGATCCGCCCCAAGAATTATTTTAAACCCGGAAGATGAAATTAGCTGACAAAAGCTCAAAAAGATCCAGTTTTCCCCACAATTAAAGCTAACAGGTGCTAAAATTGTCTTAAGTGATGCTCAACACACACAAATCTGTTAAAATAAAAAAAGCACTCCAGGGTGTCGGGAACCTTTAATGTTTTAGATGTATAATTTTCATTTTAGTAGACTTTCTTGTAATTGCATTATGGGCTTAGAGCAAAAAAATTAATGAATGTGCATTGATGACAATACACTCTCTTGGGAATAAAAAATAGCTAGACGAATACAAGAGACCATTCCATTCAAAACAAAACAAAAGAGTCAGAGCAACATGTATTTTGACCTACAAGCGTTTCCTACAACAACACGACTCTCTATTGTTTCGTCTGAAGATCAGTGTTAATGAAATGCTCCAAGGTCGGGCAGAATTACAAATATTTTAACATTTCCTCTAAGCCACTGTCTTTGTAAACATGTCCTTGTGAGCATTTGCAAACCAGCAGGGTTTATAATAAGCCCTTGTGGATTTCTCCAGCATGTGATATAGCTTATGAATTCCTCTCATAGTAATTGAGAGAGTTTTAATGGTTCATTATATGGGAGTTCACCTCAATGGTGCGGTAGTACGGATCCAGCAGAAGTTTGGCCAGAGCGACTATCTGAGGGGTTCGATCCCAGCCATCGGAGCAGTGCACCAGGACGGGCCGGTGGTCTCGATCTACAGCATTCATCACCAGAAGAGATGCCTTGAGCAGGAGAGACAGATGCTGAAGCCACTTTGTGCTCTCCAGAGCGGACAGCCAGCTAGAGACACAACAAAACACAAATGTGCACTATTGACATTCAAAACTTGAATGTGCACTATTGAAGAAAAATGTGACATAGAATAGCATGCTAAAAACACTTGAAACAGAGTCAAGTTACTTCTTTTGCTTTCCAAAGCTCAAACACACCCTCTCAGTTCAAAACAAGATTAAAGACCTGCCTTTTTAGTAAAGCATACACTCAATGCATCGCATAACAGTATGATAAGTGGGCTTGACAACCACCTGTAGGACACACTCCTCCTTAATACACCAGACATTACGTTAGAAACTCTCATATGCTTTACATGTTTGTTTCTATGTTTGTTTATTTAACTGCTATTTTCATTTATAACACTCCATTTTTGCATCTTGTTTAAATACACTATGAACAGCAGCTACGCTAATCATTTTCTTTATTCTCTATTTCCACCTGGGGATATTCATTTAGAGGTCCCTAGAGACTATGCAGCACCATTAATGCGATCCAGGACCTGTGAAGAAACGATCCCAAGGTATCCATAATCCTGGACCAGGCCGTATCACGAGCTGATGCTGTGGTGGTCATGGAGAAATAGAGTGCATGAGACTAAATCCTGAAAGACCACTGTGACAGACGAGTCACTGCACTGATCCTGTGGGCTAGCCTGACCTCCCGCCAGCCTGACTCACACCTGCAGCTTCTCCAGGATGGACGTCCAGCTTCTCCAGCCTCCGGCGCCTAGACTGCAGCTCCACACAGAAAGCTTAGCCAGAAGAATATTGGTTGTGCACAACAGAGCCTAGTTTCTCTCAAGGTTTTTTTTTCCTTTGACTTCCTCAACTAGTGAATTATTTTTTTCCTCGCAACTGTCACCACTGGCTTGCTTCGTTTGGGACTTGTGGAGCTGCACTTTGGTGGATTTTCTTTACCCTGTTCGAACTTTCAGCAGTGAAATTTAAACAACACTGAACTAAACTGAACTTTAATCTGAAATCTGGACTTTACTCGAACTAAGCTGTTTTTACACAATCTATATTGTAAAAATGGCTATATAAATAAACACGAATTGAATTAAATTAAATTGCTTTCTTAACATAGTTACACGGTCATACTAATAGGGCCAGACAGAATCTATGGACATTTTTTGCACAGACAATCTGCACAAATCATTGAGGAAATGCAGAATGATTTTTTAAAATAATATATTTTTTTAAAGACATGAATGCTTTTGCTGAAAGGGATGCAATAAACTGATCAAAAGTGAAAGTAAAGGCATCCATAATACTTCTTTTTCAAGGTTTCAAGGGTCTAGGTTTTTTGACGATTAATAGAGCATGCCAGAATGATTTCTGAAGTATCATGCAATGTTTTTTTTATATATTCACATATAAAACATTTTTAATAATAAAAGTTTAACAATATTAAGGCTTTTAGATAATGTAAAACTAGCCCTGGTGAATACTGGACAATCAAAAAATTTACAGATGTCAAAACGTTTGAATAGTACTGTATATGTATAAATTAATACATTCATTCATTTATTTTCCTTCAGCTTAGATTCTGATTTATCAGAGGGCGCCACAGTGGAATGAACTGCTAATTGTTCCAGCATATCTTCTATGCAGTGGATGCCCTTCCAGCCGCAACAAAGTACTGAGAAACACCTATACACTCTCGCATTTACACACCCATACATACACTACGGCCAATCTAATTTACCTATAGCACATGTGTTTGGACTGTGGGAGCAACCGGAGCATGCAGAAGAAACCCACACCAACACAGAAAGAACATGTAAACTCCACACAGAAATGCCAACTGACTCAGCCGGGACTCGAACCAGCGACCTTTTTGCTGTGAGGCAACAGTGCTAACCACTGACTGAACCACCGTGTTGTCATGCATGTATTCATGTACATTGGAAAGCTCCCCAAAACGGTATATTTGAATGTCATAATAAGAGGCAGGAAGCTTGCTCTTCAGACTGTTGTGAGCATTCATTTTGTTTTGCCATTGAATTGCATTTTATGAAGGACCATGTTCAGCCTTTTTTTAATAAAAAAAAGCTTTATCCCTTCAATAAGCTATCTGCAATAAAATGACACAATTTGCATTCATTTTAAAATGTAAATGTTTAAAGTGTTTTGAGTTGTGCAACTACTGTATATTTGCATACAAAAAAATCTCCATTCTAAAACCTATTCGGCACCCATTTTCAAGATTTAAGATGCATCTTTTGTGTCTCCAGAATGTGTCTGTAAAGTTTCAGCTCCAAAAATACCCATCAGATTATTTATTATACCTTTCTGAGTTTGGGAGATTTGAGCTGTTTGGACATTGTAGCTGTTTTTGTAGCAAGTCCCCATAAAATCAAAACTAAACATATGATTTTGTTAGCTCACATTTTCAGTTTTGAGGTGAACAATTCATCAGTGCATGTCATTAAGAATACAAATTGTGTCTGTTAGGTTGTAATAACTCTTCTAAAACACATATCTTACTATATGCATTCAGCTCACGGTAGAAAAAACAAGCCACGCCCACTGTATGCTCATTTAAATTTTGTTTTTCTAGGAACTGCGTCACAATAAATAAATAAATAAATAATGATCGCAGCTTCCGGTTCATTGGAACCTTAATGCAAATGAGCTGGATCTCACCACCCACCGATCCCACGTGTCAGAGATCTCTATGTATTGCTCTGAAGCGTGTAGCCTTCACGTAGATAAACAGCACAGTGACAGACAAGAATGAAGCATATCTCCCTTACTACAGTAAAAGCTTTCCCAACGGTTTTTTGATATATTTGTTGTGAAGTTAATTCAAGCCTTTCTGCAATGATGATTTTACATTTAGTCCTATAGTCTTTATTACAAACATGCAGTTTTAAAATCTTTTTAAACTCATTCTTGAGCTGCAGATGATCACAACAGATCTTTTAATCTCAAGTTGCTTTGCACATGTCCTGTCTTGTGGATATGATTATACACGTTACTATGGAGACATGCTAATATGTAGCTGTCAATCAATTTGGTGGGCGGGGTAATCCGCACTCCTTTGTCACGATGTGGTGGGTCTCAAAATTGCAGTAATTTTGATGCTATTTTAATGTCAGGAAATGTAAAAAAAAAAAAAAAAAAAAAAGTAACTTAGGGGGTTTGGTGCGGTGTTTGGTGAAGTGTCACAGACAAAAGTGAAGAGGGTTGGGGAGTTGCGGAAAGTGAACAGCGGACGGGTGAGAAGGGGGATCGGTAAAATGAGGTTCCGGATCAGATTTCAGAGGTGCCAGATCCGGTGTGTTCCGGCACAAATTAAGCCCTGGGTAGGTCCCACCACAAGTTTTTCCATTATCATTATATGTTACAGGGAAGCCAAAATGCTTTCATGCACGCGATTTGAATGAAGGGGAAGGCAATCTCTCTGCAATGGTTATAAATGTTGGATTAACTGACAAGTTCAAAATAAATGATTAATCCGCGGGTCACGTGCGTTCTGAACCGTGAGCTGTGATCCGTACGGATCACAGATCAACAGTGATCCGTTTCACCCCTACTTCTGTCCAAACAACTTACAAAGGTTGATTTTCATCCTTTAAAGTACTCTTTAAGCAAAAACATCTTTATGAACACCAGTTTCTCTAAGAAAAAAACTAAAGATAGCGGATTAATGAGTGTGTTTGAGACAAAGTCAATAATCAGTATAAATGTTTTCCAGCATGGTCAAATACAGCAAAACTGAAATTAGCCAAGAAAAATTGAGGAGAAAATATCGCTCACAAAAGGAACATGAACATGAAATCACCTTTGTATTAATGGTACTACCTCATGCAGCAATACATTTACAATCAGAATAATCAACGCAGAGAATTAGATGTTTTCTCTTCTAAACAGTTCATGTCAGTTGTCTAGAAACAGCTCTTGGCTTGAGTTTATCATGCTGACGAAAGAGAGAAAGAAACTGGAACACTTGCTGTTGACTTTACAACAAATGGATGAGTGGAAACCGTGGAAAAGGAAGGAAGCAAGTACGAGCCAAAGTTGAAGATTACAGGCAGATCTGCTGCCAGGGAGAAAACAATAGATGGAAAAAGACAAAAAATACTAAGTGCTTTTAAAAGTTTGAGACAAGCACAAGTATTAAATGTTCTTCGAAGTGCAAAAGTAAGGAATTCAACAGTGGCCGTTCACTTTAATCACTCTGAGTTATGTCAGCTTCAACAAAAGACTGGTTTCAATGCTGATTAGGCGATGTCGAACAATTTGGCATCATACGATGTCTAATGTGAAACATCGCGATGGACAATGGCATCGTTATCGTAGGCGGCGGTGAATTAATTTTTTCTGAATAATTAATTAATTTATAACAAATATCATTTATAGCCTACCATTTCAATCACCTGACCTGCATGATCTTTGTTTTACCCATAACTAAATAATAAATAAATAAAGATAAGTTACACACAAGTTACCACCTGTCAATCACTTTTTCCGTGGGACTCTGGCATAAATAGGCAGAGTAATCTGTGCCGTTTTTATGGCATCGACACACCCCCTTTCTTCTGTACATAGTTTTGGTACAAATAAGGTAAGATAATGCAAAAGTTATGTTTCCTCTTTCATAATATAAACTGGAAAAGCTGTAAAAGTGACAAGAGTCTACTGATGGTGAATTGTATCTCTTTGCAAAAAAACTAAACCAAAAAACAAATATATGTGTGTGTGTGTGTGTGTGTGTGTGTGTGTGTGTGTGTGTGTGTGTGCTGATATCATTGAATTATCATTGTGTGTGTGTGTGTGTGTGTGTGTGTGTGTGTGTGTGTGTGTGTGTGTGTGTGTGTGTGTGAGCTGATATCATTGACTTTCAGAGTAGGAAAAACAAATACTATGGAAGTCAATGATTACAGGTTTTCAGCTTTCTTCAGAATATCTTCTTACGTGTTCAACAGACCAAAGGAAGTCAAACAGGTTTGAAACGTGCTAAGAGTGTGTAAATGACTTGCATATACAAACCCCTCTAAACAATAATTGTAAATACATAAATGGTGCATATTTTGAAAGTTTTATACCAGATGCAAAGGTTTGTTCCCTTGCTAAAATCGATCTAATTGTTTTGCCATTTTTTTATAATTTAGTTTTTTTTATTCGTTATACAGAACTAATGTATTAAAGTAAAAAAAAAACGAATAAATGGCCACAGCAGATGTTTGCTACAAGACTTACTTGGCTGGATCAGGCATCTGGGTGCAAAGGAAGCGCAGAGACTGGAAACTCTTGCGGATGGAATGGATGTTGGCCATACCCATAAACACCACCTCACAGTTAGGATAGTACTCTACAGAGGAGAGCATTATTAATAAGAACAATATATCACTTTAATGTGGATGTTCATGTCGCATCGTGAGACAGTACCTGGGCATTCGCAGCCTCCTCCTTTGGCTCTGTTGGCAACAGCAGCAGCGTATGACCTGGCATCCAGAATTAGGAGCTTTCGGGGCTGGATGGCCAGCGTCTCCACTTCTGAGCTGTTAGTCATGGACGAGTCTACAGAGGAAAAACACGTAAAGTTGAGTACTAAATTATTAGCCCTCCTCAGAAATTTAGATTCATTTACAAATATCTCCCAATTGGTGTTAAACTGATTTAACTATTTTTTTAATTAAGAAATTGCGTATTTTTCCTATTGGAAAAAGTTCTAAATAATATTTTAAGATCACTATTATTAGCCCCCTTAAATTATTATTTTTTTTCTTGATTTATTACAGAACAAACTGCTGTTGCCCAATGGCTTGCTTAATTAGCCCAAGTCAATAAAATTAAGCATGTTAAACCTTTAAATGGCACTTTAAGCTGAATGCTAGTATCTTGCAAAATTACTAATAAAATATTATCAAGGTCAAGGTCAACTTTATTTGTGTATCACCTTAAAGCAACATGAATGTTGACCAAAGTGCTTCACAGACATGGCAAAAAATAATGAACAATTAGAGAGGGAGGATAATATATGCTATGATAAAATTTAAAAACTTTAAATATGTTTTATTAATAAATGAGTCCTAAATAAAAAAAAATATAAAAATTAATTTATATCAGTAGGGCAAAGAGAAGAGGTAGGTTTTGACTGATGCTATAAAAAAAACTCTGAACCCTACAATACACCCGGTGCAATAAGGCACACGATGTGTTTGGCGTGATTTGTTGCTGGTGATTTTCAGACCAGTGCAACTCTAATTTTCCCGTTTTGCGCCACGTTGTTTAAATAGCAAATCTATTTGTGCCGCTTTGTGCACTCATAAGTGTGCCAGTCTAAAAAGGAGGTGTGTTAAGCTTATTGTTGGTGAGTTGTTATTTTGAGGAACTAAAATAGACTACACAATTGACCAGCTGAAAGCAGATCTAAAGTCCAGTGTAGTTGTGCGCCTTAAACGCGTACACGTTGCTTAATACACACAAGATGTCTAGCAATATGCAAATATCTTAACATATAAAAAAGAATTAAAGGATAAAAATATTACAAAAATTATTATTTTCTACATGAATATAAAAGCCCCTGCCTGCAAGCCTTCTTCACGTCAGGGGGCTTTTTTCAGTTTATTCATGGCAATTTGTATAATGTTGTTATTATTTGCAGTATTATGTATTATATACATATTTATATTTGTTTTAATAAGAACATGTTCAGATTTGTCCACCTGTCGGGTTTTGGAGACGTCTGCATCATCATATGGGGTATAAAAACAGGACGTGTCTTTGGATATTTAAAAGAAAGAAAGGGTCTTAACTTTCTTAGTTGCTTTAGTTGGAAGACGTTTATTTGCTTGTCAAATTTTAGATCTGAGTCAATAATGACCCTGAGATTTTTGACAAAATAATGACTTGACTGTAGAGGCCGGCTCCAAGAGAGTGCTGTATTTTTCACCTTTTTATCTATCTATCTATCCATCCATCCATCCATCCATCCATCCATCTATACATCCACACAAAACACACACATCCACACAAAACACACACATCCACACACACACACACACAC
>CAIGQZ010032119.1:112233-122888 GCA_903798205.1 Danio tinwini | reverse complement strand
ACTTTTTGAAGCATTTTCAATTATTACAGAAGCATGAAAGGTTAGTTAACTGTAATCATGTGATAATCATAAAAGTCAAAGCTTGCGCATGTTACCCTGTGAATTGAACATGCACTTAAACTGGAATCATGGCAGTGTTTGAGAGAGAAACACTCACTTGTACTTGTTGTTGATCTCAGAGACCCTCCAGGCGTTCTGGGTGTCGAAGCCCATTCGCTCTACTTCATTATGGAAACGGGACATCACGTGATCACCTGAAAGACAAAGAGGGTGTAATTATTTCTGCAGAAAAGGAAGAGCACTTCAAAGGAAGATCATTTGAAGGTGTATACTACCAGTCAAAATTTGGTTTCATTTGTTTCAATTTCACTGAGTAAAAGTTTTGTGAGGCCAGCAGGGGGTGCTCAACCTGCGGTCTGTGTGTGTCCTAATGCCCCAGTCCACGTATAGCTGGTGTGTGGTGAGCGCACTGGCACCGTTTTCCTGTGGCTGCTGTCGCATCATCCAAGTGGATGCTGCACACTAGTAGTGGTGTGGAAAGCCCCCAACCCTGCCCTTATGATTGTGAAGAACTTTGGATGTATGGCCATACACTATAAATGCGCTATATAAATACAAATTACACAAATACACACTGGTAGCCTAAGTCTATCTTTCAAGAGTGTCAAACTCACTAAAAGTTGGCTATGCAATAAAAAACAGAAATAAAAGTTTTCATGAGGCATCTAAATGTCAGCCTGAAGCCCACAGACACGGTTTGACAGGATGAGACAGTACCTGGCCGACACAGATCTCCATGCTGCTCCTTTTCTCCTGTGTAAAGATCTACACACCACGCATGGAAAGCGAAGGAAAAGAGCTCCTCTATCCGGGACGGAGGACGGACCGCAGCGGTCAACCTCTTCAGCCACTCCTGACACTGCTCAAATGTGGAAAACTGACACCTGCATTAAACAAAACACACATTACAGTTTTTCTCAGTCGCATTGGTGCATTTTTTGAATCATCAATCATATTTGCAGGGAAGCATGTGCATTTCTTAAACAATTCACACAAACAGCTAAACCCAACAGATTACCTGCAAAAACCTGTAGCTTACACAAAATCCTTAGTTCATCAAAAGTAAGCATTTACGTCAATTAATATATCAGATGGATAGATGCATAGATAGATAGATGAAATAAAAGAACAAAAGAGAGATGAAACAATACAACGATTAAACAATAGGATGATTGAATGACAGACAGACAGACAGACAGACAGACAGACAGATGAATAGAATAATTGAACAATAAATTGATAGAATGATTGAACTTTAGATAGAACAAATGACAGAAACATAACAATTGAACGATAAACAATGAAATGATTGAATGATAGACAGAAGGATTGAACGACATAAATTGAACGACAGATAGACCAAATTGAACAACATAAATAGAATGGTTGAACATCAGAATGACTGAACGATAGAGCGATTTAATGACAAATTAAATGATTGAATGATAGACAGAATATATAGAATTCTTGAACAATAGATAGATTGACTGAACGACATAAATAGAACGATTGAACGATAGATAGAATGACTGAACAACTTAAATAGAACGATCGAACAATAGAATAATTAAACGATAGATAGAGCGATTGACCGAGATTAATAGACAGATAGAATGATTGAACAATGTAAATAGAATGGTTGAACATTAGAATGACTGAACGATAGAGCGATTTAACAACATAAATAAAACGATTGAACGATAGACCGAATGATTGACCAACATAAATAGAACGATTGAACAATATATTTATATAATGATTGAACGATAGATAGAGCGATTGACCAACATAAATAGAACGATTGAACGACAGATAGAATGATTGAACAAGTTAAATAGAATGATTCAACAATAGAATTACTGAACAATAGACAGAGTGATTTAATGACATAAATAGAATGATTGAATGATAGACAGAATGATTGAACAACATAATTAGAATGACTGAACAATATATAGAATGATTGAACACTAGATAGACTGACTGAACGACATAAATAGAATGGTTGAACATTAGAATGGCTGAACGATAGAGCAATTTATCGACATAAATAAAATGATTGAATGATAGACAGAATGATTGACCAACATAAATAGAACGATTGAACAATATATAGAATGATTGAACAATTGATAGATTGACTGAACGACATAAACAGAACAACTGAAAGATAGATAGAATGATTGAACAACTTAAATAGAATTATTCAACAACAGAACGATTGAACAATATATAGAATGATTAAACAATAGATAGATTGATTGAACGACATAAATAGAACGATTGAACAATAGATAGAATAACTGAACAACTTAAATAGAACGATTCAACAATAGAATGATTGAGCGATAGATAGAGTGTTTAAACGACATAAATAGAACAACTGAACGATAGACAAAACGATTAAAAATAAAAGAACGATTTAACAATTGAATGACTGAACGACAGATAAAGCGATTGAACGACAAAAAGAGAATGATGGAACAATTAAATGATAGATAGAACAGTTGAACGTTAGAAATATAGACAGAGTGACTGAATGATAGATAGACAATGATATATAGACAGATAGGTGGATAGAACGGATGGATGGAATGCACTATAGATAGATAAAACAATAAAATGATACAATGATAGAATAATAGAAAGAACGACAGAAAAGATAGAACAATACAACACAATAAAGAATGATAGATAGAATAACAGGCAGACAGATCAGATAGAATGATAGAAAGTAAAATAGAAGCATATAACAATAGATAGAACAACAAAAGGATAGAGACAGACAGACAGACAGACAGACAGACAGACAGACAGACGAATATGTAGATGATAGATGGATGTAAGAATGGATAGACGGATGGACAGATATAAATAAACAGAAGGATGCATAGATAGATAGAAGGATGGATGGATGGATGGATGGATGGATGGATAGATGGAGGGATGGATAGATGGATAGTTAGACAGACAGATGATAGATGGATGTAAGAATGGACGGACGGACAGACAGACAGATATAGATAAACAGAAGAATGCATAGATGGATGGATGGATGGATAGTTAGATAGACAGATAGACAGACAGACCTGACGATCTTGCAGTCTTTGCAGGTGATGTGCAGTTGAAACATGTCCCGACACTCTACACATTCTATCAGCTGCAGGGGAACCTAAGAGAGAGAAACAGAAAGTGAGACAGATTCCACACACACACACACACACACACACACACACAAATATTAATCTTTCATTATTAGCACTGTGAGTCTCAGCACACCACACAGACAATATAAACCACAAGTCGACATTAATTAACCCAACCAGAAGCTAAAAATTAAATCATAAAACCTGCCGAGTCATCACACTGAAAACTCAGACACAGACTAAGGGTTTACAAACATCGTTAGCGATTAGAGTCTGCAGCTTATTTCATACAAACTCATTCTTTGTTCTGCAGCTCAAGTGTGGAACTGTCTGGCATGCCAAATCAGCTTCAATCAAGAGTGTGTGTTTATGCGTGTGGACGCTACAGCAACCGTGCGCTTGAAAAACGCAGTTCCTCTTTAGCTCTGAAAGTTGTGCGTGATCACACATTAACCGCATGCAAGTCACATCTGACCCAAAGTCAAATAACCTAAAAACTGCAGCATCATGCAGACAGGCGGACCGATCTGTGGTTACTTACTGACACCTCACACGAACAATTCTGTTCACAGAAAGAGAGAGAGAAACAGAGGGAAGACAGGATCACGAGGTGGATGTATAAACGCTGGCTTTTGGCTGGTCTGTGATGCACACATTCCTAGGCTGCGGTTAAAATCCAGCACACTAATCTGACCGCACTCAAACATTCCTGAGGTGTTTGTTGGCAACTAAAACACATTTGTGTGATTGGAACTTTTTTAAGCATTTATATATATACAGTTGAAGTCACAATTATTAGCCCCCTTAATTATTAGCCCCCTCTTAAATTTTTTCCCCAACTTCTGTTTAACGGAGAGAAGATTTTTTCCAACACACTTTTCTAAACATAATAGTTTTAATAACTCATTTCTAATAACTGATTTATTTTATCTTTGTCATGATGACAGTAAATAATATTTGACTAGATATTTTTCAAGACACTTCTACACAGCTTAAAGGGACATTTAAAGGCTTAACTATGTTAATTAGGTTAAAGTTAGTTAATTAGGAAAGTTATTGTATAACGATGGTTTGTTCTGTAGACTATCAAAAAAATGTAGCTTAAAGGGGCTAATAATGTTGACCCTAAAATGGTTCCTAAAAATTAAAAACCTAAAAAAGCTTTTATTCTAGCCGAAATAAAACAAATAAGACTACTGTGAAAATGTCCTTGCTCTGTTAAACATCATTTAGGAAATATTATTGTTACAATATATATTGTATAACAATATATATTGTTTCTATTGTCCACAGAACAAACCATCATTATACAATGACTAATCAACTTAGTTAAGCCTTCAAATGTCACTTTAAGCTGAACACTAGTATCTAGTCAAATATTATTTACTGTCATCATGGCAAATACAAAAGAAATCAGTTATTAGAAATAAGTTATTAAAACTATTGTGTTTATAAATGTAATGAAACAAATCTTCTTTCCGTTAAACAGAAATTGGGGCAAAATATATACAGGGGGCTAATACTTGACTTCAACTGCAAATATGAAATATTCACATCCTTGCAATAGCCCTATTAAAAAAAAAACCCTGAGTAGTTTTCCTGCGCTATTATTATTAACATCTAAAAATCCAACTTTTAAATACAAGTCAAGACTGCATTCTGCTGAGCTCCATCAATTTGTGCTGAAAAAAACGACACTTGAACAGTCACAACATTCTCTCAATCTCCTTCCTCTTTTCTCTCCATCTGAAGTCCTACATTGAAAGCTTTGCTCTTACGACAGCGCTGTTGCTTCACTAGCTGGCCTGCAGTCACACAGTGTCAAACACACACACATACACACGCACATCACTTTCTCTTCTTGTCCTGCACAACACACTCCCTCTTTCACAGGCACACAGAGAGCGTCACACTCTTTTACTCTGGTGAATAAGTGACTGTCACAGATATCAACTGATGAATCAGCACTGAGCAACCAACAAGCCCAGCTGCCTTACTCTTTATGCATGGAATGGTGAAGAAATATTCTGGGTTATGCAATATCTGTCAATTATCAGAATCCTTTTTTAAATATTGTTTTCTTTCAGTGTGTACGGCACTGACAATGAAAGCTGAGCAGGAATGCATCAACAACATAAAACAATTAGTAGATGATGTGCAGCCAGTTAGCTATTATTGCGAAATAAACACTAAGAGAGATCAGCGGCTTAACGCAAAACAATTTCTGTTCGGGGTGGAGTGTTCGGGAACAATTAATTATATTAGTGGCAGAGAAATTACACAATCATTAATTGTTTACACACATTCCCGAGAGCATTATATGATACATAAAATGAACACTGCGTCATGCAAAGATCTCACAAAGCCTGTAATCTCACCAGTACACTCACCGGCCACTTTATTAGGTACGCGTTACTAGTACCAGATTGGACCCACTTTTGCCTACAGAGATACTTTAATCCTTCATGGCAGAGATTCAGCAAGGTACTGGAAATATTCCTCAAAGATTTTGGTCCATATTGAGATGATAGCATCATGCAGTTGCTGCAGATTTTTTGGCTGCACATCCATGATGCAAATCTCCTGTTTCACTTGATATTAAGGGTGCTCTATTGGATTGAGTTCTGGTAACTATGGAGGCCATTTGAGTACAGCAAACTCATTTTCATGTTCAAGAAACCAGTCTGAGAAGATTTGCGCTTTGACATGGCGCGTTATCCTGCTGGAATTAGCTATCAGAAGATGGGTACACAAAGGGATGGACATGGTTAGCCCTAATATTCAGGTTGTGGCGTTGACACAATGCTCAATTGGTACTAATGGGCCCAAAGTGTGCCAAGAAAATATCCCCCACACCATTACACCACCAACCTGAACCGTTGATACAAGGCAGGATGCTTTCATGTTGTTGATGGCAAATTCTGAGCCTACCATCCAAATGTGGCAGCAGAAATCGAGACTCATCAGACCAGGCAATGTTTTTCCAATTTTCTATTGTCCAATTTTGGTGAGCCTGTGCCCATTGTAGCCTCAGTTTCCTTTTCTCATCTGACAGGAGTGGCACCTGGTGTGGGTTTTTTTGCTGCTGTAGCCCATCTGCCTCAAGGTTGGACGTGTTGTGCGTTCAGAGACGCTCTTCTGCATACCTTGGTTGTAATGAGAGGTTATTTGAGTTAATGTTGCCTTTCTTTCAGCTCGAACCAGTATATTTTCTCTTTTTCGGACCATTCTCTGTAAACCCTAGAGATGGTTGTGTGTGAAAATCCCAGTCAATCAGCAGTTTCTGAAATACTCAGACTAGCCCGTCTGACACCAACAACCATGCCACGTTCAAAGTAACTTAAATCACCTTTCTTCCCCATTCTTATGTTCAGTTTGAACTGCAGCAGATCATCTTGACCATATCTACATACCTAAATGCATTGAGTTGCTGCCATTTGGATTGGCTGATTAGAAATTAGCATTAACAAGAAGTCGGACAGGTGTACCTAATAAAGTGGCCGGGGAGTGTATAGCCTGTGTAAGGGATAGTTCACCCAAAAATGAAAATTACCTCATCCTTTATTCTCTTTAAACCTTTATGAGTTTCTTTCTTCTGATAAACACAAAATAATGTATTTTGAAGAAAACTGAAAACCTGTAACTATTGACTTCCATAGTATTTGTTTTGCCTACTATGGGAATCAATGGTTACCATTTTCTTTATCTTTCTTTAAAATACCTTCTTTTGTGTCATAGAAGAAAGAAAGTCTTTGCAAAGGTTTGGAACCACTTGAAGGTGAGTAAATAGTGAGTAAACCTTTAATTTTGGGTGAACTATCCCTTTAAGTGCATAACTGCAATGCATTTTTTGTTTTAGAGACAGTTAATACTCTGTATTTAACCCAGAATATTTACTCACTCCTCAACACACTGTCCCAGCGGTAGTTCAAGAACGCACAGCTCTATGTGGAATGGGCAGGAGTTTTCTAATACGTGACTGCTTATATATGAGGGATACAGTATAGCAAATTATTAATATGAAACCATAACCTTAATATAGTGCTACGTTGAAAGCACGGGGGTGGATGATTCCAATCGAAAAGCCAGCACAACCATAGCAACAAGTAAAGAAACAGTGAAAGCAAAGGGCTAATAAAGAGAGACCTGTTCGATACACACACATAGGGTGACAGCAGCCACTGGCCAGCACCTGATGTAACAGTGGCTGGCTGTCCCTAAATAACCTTCACATCATCGTAGACTCTAAATTTAGCAGCATGACATCCACCACAGCAAAAGAGAGTCTTTCAGAGACTACCAGACAGGCTATCCATCATATAGTGCAACATGCATACACTAAAACACAACAGAATGTTTCATTTAAAGGGATAATTCACCCCAAAGAAGGACAATCCTGTTATCATTTAATTACTTTCTACTTTTTTTTTGTTAGGCTGAACACAAAATAAGTAATTTTGAAGAATGACTTCTGATCTGCTGAAAAAAAAATTATTTAAAGAAAGCTGAAAACTGGTAACCATTGACTTCCACAGAAGGAAAAACAAATTCTATAGTGGTCAATGGTTACCGGTTTTTAAGCTATCTTTAAATGATCTTTTTTGTGTTCAACAGACTAAAGCAATTCTTTATGGGTGAGTAAACAATGACATTGTTTTCATTTTTGGGTGAACTACGCCTTTAAGAAAGTAGGGGTGAAAAACTGGTAACCATTGACTTTCATAGAAGGAAAAACAAATACTATGGAGGTCAATGGTTACAGGTTTTCAGCTATCTTTAAATTATCTGTTTTGTGTTCAACAGAAAAACATAATTCTTGATAGGTGAGTAAATAATGACAATTTTAATTTTTGGGTGAATTACGCCTTCAAGAAAGTAGGGGTGGTAAACTGGTAACCATTGACTTTCATAGAAGGAAAAAGAAATACTATGGAGGTCAATGGTTACCGGTTTTCAGCTATCTTTAAATAATCTTTTTTTTGTGTTCAACAGAATAACACAATTCTTGATGGGTGAGTAAATGATGACATCATTTTCATTTTTGGGTGAACTATGCCTTTAGAAAAGTAGGGGTGAAAAACTGGTAACCATTGACTTCTATAGAAGGAAAAACAAATACCATGGAGGTCAATGGTTACTGGTTTTCAGCTATCTTTAAATTATCTTTTTTGTGTTCAACAGAATGAAACAATTCTTGATGGGTGAGTAAACGATGACATCATTTTCATTTTTGGGTGAACTATGCCTTTAAGAAAGTAGAGTTAAAAAAACAACTGGTAACCATTGACTTCCATGGAAGGAAAAACAAATACTATAGAAGTCAATGGGTACAGATTTCAGCTATCTTTAAATTATCTTTTTTGTGTTAAAAAAAATTCTTGATGGGTGAGTAAATGATGACTTAATTTTCATTTTTTGGGTAAACTATGCCTTTAAGAAAGTAGGGGTCAAAAAGGGTACTAAGAGTAAAGTAAAAAATCTACATTTTAAAGTGACCCAGACAGAGCATATTTTGTCTTTCACACTAAAATACATTAAACAATGCAAAAATAAAAAGCATCCAATTAAATTCTATAGATCAGTGCTCGGAATGAACCATATTTTGTGTGATGTCTGTTATTCATACTGTCATATGTATATGAAACAATCCAACAAATAATAAATCCCATTGCAAAACATATATATTCAATTTATTTCCACAGATCAGAACTCTGATCCTATAATTTGAACATTTTTATTTTAATCATAATGTGAACTCCAGGATTTTTACCTCCTGAGACGGAGGTGGTATCCCGACAGTGAAACTTGTGCTACTAGAAACAAGCACATTTTGCATTATTCTTGCAATCTTATCTTGTAAAACCAGAATCAGAATCAGAAAGAGCTTTATTGCCAGGTATGTTCACATATACGAGGAATTTGTTTTCGTGACAGCTTCTACAGTGCAACAGAATTACAGAGGACTAAAAAAACAGATAATAAATATATTTTAAAAAGTAGTGAATGCAATATACAAATTGACAAGTGTATGTACAGGTGTATTACTATATATACACAACATAATATGTGCAGGTGTTACGTGCAAATTGGCATGTAAAGTGTGCTGTTAAATAAGTGTATGCGTGTATAAAAAAAGTGTATAGCAGGTAGTTGGTTCCACAACTATTATTGTCATCAAGTGTTCATGAGATGGATTGCCTGAGGGAAGAAACTGTTTCTGTGTCGGGCTGTTCTGGTGCGCAGTGCTCTGTAGCATCGACCAGAAGGTAAAAGTTCAAAGAGGCAGTGTGCTGGGTGTGAGAGGTCCAGAGTGATTTTAGCAGCCCTTCTGCTCGCTCTGGATAAGTACAGTTCTTGGAGAGTAGGGAGGGTTGTAATAATGATTCGCTCAGCAGTCCGAACTATTCGACGTAGTCTTCGGAGGTCGGATTTGGTAGCTGAGCTAAACCAGACAGTTATTGAAGTGCAGATGACTGATTCAATGATGGAGGTGTAGAACTGTTTCAGCAGCTCCTTTGGGAGGTTGAACTTCCTCAGCTGACAAAGAAAGTACAGCCTCTGTTGAGCTTTTTTGACAATGGTGTCAATGTGAGTGTCCCACTTCAGGTCCTGAGAGATGGTGGTGCCCAGGAACCTGAATGACTCCACTGCTGCCACAATGCTGTCCATGATGCTCAGTGGGGGGAGAGCAGGGGGGTTTCTCCTGAAGTCCACTATCATCTCCACTGTTTTGAGCGTGTTCAGCTCCAGGTTGTTGTGACTGCACCAGACAGCCAACTCCTTAACCTCCTGTCTGTAAGCAGACTCGTCACCATCCTGAATGAGGCCGATAAGTGTGGTGTCGTCTGCAAACTTTAGGAGCTTGACAGAGGAGTCCTTCGAAGTGCAGTCATTCGTGTAGAGGGAGAAGAGCAGTGGGGAGAGGACACACCCCTGGGGGGCGCCAGTGCTGATTGTGCGGGTACTGGATGAGAATTTTCCCAGCTTCACCAGCTGCTGCCTGTCCGTTAGGAAGCTGTTGATCCACTGACAGACAGAGGTGGGCACGGAGAGCTCAGTTAATTTGGGCAGGAGAAGTTTTGGGATGATAGTGTTAAAAGCTGAGCTGAAGTCAACAAACAAGATCCTCGCATAGGTCCCTGGTCTGTCTAGGTGTTGCAGAACATAATGCAGTCCCATATTGACTGCATCATCCACAGACCTGTTTGCTCTGTAGGCAAACTGAAGAGAGTCCAGTGAGGGTTCAGTGATGTCCTTCAGGTGGGCCAGCACCAGTTTTTCAAAAGACTTCATGACCACAGATGTCAGCGCCACCGGTCTGTAGTCATTTAGTCCTGTGAGCTTGGGTTTCTTTGCTATGGGAATGATGATGGAGCGTTTGAAGCAGGAGGGCACTTCACACAGCTCCAGTGATCTGTTGAAGATCAGGGTGAAGATGGGGGCCAGTTG